>JAZGTJ010002237.1:8650-44253 GCA_036877575.1 Botia almorhae | reverse complement strand
TTTCGTGTGGAAGCACATGGCTATTGAATATTCATCAGCCATGTGCTCTCCGGTCTTGCGTCATCACCCCGCCTCCTTGTTATCTCGTTTCAGTTAATGTTGCGCACCTGTTGCTTTCATTTACCCTGTGTATTTTACCCTCGTGTTTGCTGTCTTGTGCCGGTTCGTGTTGTTTCAATGCGTGTTGTTTCCTTGCCTGTTGTTGTTCGCGCTGTTTAAATCCCTGTTCTGTTATATCGCCCTGCTCGTTTGAGCTTCCGTCTTGTTGCGTGTTTCTTTGTTCAAGTATTGTCACAGTCCGTCTCGTCTAGTCGTGTCTTGTTCAATGTTTAGCATTTCTGTTTAGTTCTGATTTATGTTGATTATTATTCTAGTTAGTTTTGTTTCTAGTAGTTTAGTCGGTATATCCTTCTGTACTTTTATGTTCTGATTTGTTTAATAAAACTTTATTTTCAACCGCTGCCTGCATTTGGGTTCCTCCTCCTCATACAAACCTGACAGCTACAGGAAAGCTGTTTAGGAAGCACCACCATCTTAATGGAGTTAATGCGACCAATGAAATAATGGTCCCCAATAAAAGGGACCATTTTAAAAAATCTTTCTTAATTTGTTCAAGAAGCATACCGAAATTGTTTGAAAAGATGATTATGTTGGCCAATGATAAAACACCAAGATAAGTGAATTTATTTTTAACTATTTTCAATAGTATGTTGGAATACTGTAACTGCGTGTCTACTTTATTAATTGGAAAGCATTCACTCTTATGCAGATTGAGCTTGTAGCCAGAAAGCTATATTTCTGCTATATGCAGAAATTATCTGCATATAGAGTTACTTTATGCACCGCTTCACCACGTGTAATTCCAGTAATCTGTTGACATTAACATAGAGCAATTGCTAAAGGCTCGATAGCAAGGGCAAATAATAATGGGCTTAACGGACAACCTGTCGGGTTCCACAATGTAAGTAAAAAGGTTGAGAAGATAGGCCATTGGTCAGAACTACAGCGGAGAGAGCGTTATAAAGTAATTTAATCCAAGACAGAAAGGCCGGACCGAATTCAAATTTTTCCAAAACTAAAAAGAGGTATTCCCACCCTACCCTGTCAAATGCCTTCTCAGCATCCAAAGAGACAACATATTCAGGGGCGGACTGATGCTGAGAGTATACCACATTAAGTAAACGACGAATATTAGAAAAGACTGACGATTCTTTATAAACCCTGTTTGATCAGGAGAAATAATGGTGGGGAGAATATCTTCAAGTCTTGAGGCAAGCACCTTAAATTTTTACGTCACAATTAAGCAGGGAGATGGGCCTATTTGAAGCACAATCCAAAGGGTCCTTGTCCTTTGTAAAGCAATAAGGAGATACATGTTTGATTTAAAGTTGAGGAAGAATACCAGTCTTAAAGGACTAAGAAAAAACAGTCGTCAGAAAAGGAGCAAACTGTGCAGTTAATTTTTTATAAAAATCTGACGGAAAACCATTGGGTTGTGGGGATTTCCCAGATTGTAGGGAAACAATGGCAGCTGTCACCTCCCCCTGTGAAATTGGTTCTTCTTAAAGGTTACGGGCATCAAAAGATAAGATGGGGATATTTAATTGACCAAGAAAATGTTTAGTATCTTCCCACAGAAAGGAGTCAGCGGTATACAAAAAGGAGTAAAAAGTCTCTAATTTGTCGAAAGTAAATCGAGCTCAGACTTCAATTTAAGACAGGTATTATACAGATCCGGTGTGGGAGACCTAGCATATTGTTCATCCAATTTAAAAATCTCATTAGCAAGAGATATTTGTTTTGTTTTTTGAATGTTTTCTTTTTGTAGTGGCATATGAAATAATTTGATCTTTTATATATGCCTTAAGAGCCTCCCATACTACTGAGTCTGCATCTGGTGATTTATTGATGCTTAGAAAAAAATTAATCTGGTCAGCAACAAAGGAAATAAAGTTCTCATCTTCCAAAAGTGAAGGCAAATTTGAAAAGGTCAAGTCAAGAATAAGAGGAGCATGGTCCAATATGATAATACTTTGGTATGCACAGAATTGAACATTGGGAATTAAGGTGTTATCCAAGATTAAATAATCAATCCGAGAGTAAGAATGATGGATGCTCAAAAAGAAGGAATATTCTCTTTTTTGGGGATTCAAAAACTGCCATGCATCTGATCATAGAAATGCATCATATTCAGAAAGAAAACATTTTAGGTAAATAGAGGATTTACTTTAAGCGCATGGCTTAAAAGACGAATGGTCCATCACCGGGTTTAGACAGCAGTTGAAGTCTCCCCCAAATACAAGAGAGTGAGAGTTGAGGAAGACGAAAAAAAACAAGTTTGAAAAAACTGAGTAAGATAATCATAGGGGAAACCAAAATTCTTCTGGACTTCTGGACTGTAATCGTCGTACATAGCGATCGGCTGGCCACGATACTGCAACAATCCCCTTCTCTTACGAGCCTCTAACATCACTTCCTCCTTAATTTGGAAATGATTTATTACCGCTCTTGGCTTCCCTCCCTGCTTTGGCTTTGCAACAGGAGCACGATGCACCCTGACGAGTTCCGGGGGAGACGAAAAGATCACAGTTGGTTGAGGGCCCTCGACGGATTCCGGTAGGCCAACAATCCTGATATTGTTACGCCGACTGCGACCCTCCAAGTCAGCCATTTTGGCCTTGAGCTTAGTATAGTTCTCAGTTAGCTCAGTGCATACTGCCTCCAACAAGTGAATTCGCTCGCTAACGAAGTCTATGTTAGATTCCAGTGATGTTATTCATGAACCATGAGCCATGATCAGACACCGCAGTTTAAACAAGGTCAAGTTTTGCCTCTAAAGACGATAAAGCAGTTTTAAGTTCAGCAGAGAGAGCGACTTTGTGCTCTTCCAATAATCTTGACAAGTTCGACATACTAATCTCCCCATGAGCCACGTGCGTATCGTCTTTGGGGATAGTGTCTTTAATAGTTGGTCTATAATATATTGTTTTATTGTGACCTTAAACAGCAACTTCAGAGATATCAGTCTTTCCTTATAGCTGCCTGAAGACATTGCAAAGATGGCCACCGAGTGCAAAGGCTTTCTTAAAGGGACTTTGGTGGGATCTTATGCTTTTAAGCTAGATTGCTATTGCTAGTTTCTCTAAACCTACCCTACATTTCTTCCATTGCCTGCCAGTTTTTACTGCCAGTTTTTTTATAGGTTTATTTTACCAAAACTGCTCAATCAGATGCACTAAATGACTGTCTGGGTTAAGCTTTTAGAAAATCCAGAGAGCAGCAGGTTACATTTTGTTTTCATAAGGTGATCCATACATTGACATTTAAAATGCTTAAAATATTCAAATGCCAAAATCATTAATTACCTTTAACAACAGACAGCTTTCCACCATATTTGAAATGGACACACCCCATATGATGTCACAACTCTGCAACTTGTGTATCATTTAGAATTGTAAGATTCCTGCTTGCAATTAAGGTAACCATGTGTCCCAAATTTTTGGGGACAGACCTTGAATTTTTGGTTGTATGTCCTTGACTGCCCCAAAAACTGTGCAATCAAAAGAGCCCATGATGTGGCAAAATAATGAAAGGTTTCCACTGTAGCTTGTTGTGTTTATTTTGACCAACAGAGGGCCCTGTTTGCTGTAATAGCAGCAATTACCTTACCTACCTTTTGAAAGCTGGACCAGAATAAACAACCTCAAAAGCTTCATTATCAGCTTCACAGTAAGGCAATAATACACATAAATGACATTTCATTACCTTCTATGCAAGGGAAGATAGAGGGTGCTTCTCAATTGTGCTTTCCTCGTTTTTTTCCTTATGAACATTTACATTTAGTCATTTAGACATTTAGTCATTAGACATTTTCAACAAATATAAAAGCAACAATGAATAAGTGCTATAGACAGGTCTCAGGTATTCCAGCACAGTATAAGGCGAAAATGTTTTATTTATTTATTTATTTATTAATAAGTAGAGGTAGTGGTGGTGTGTTAGTTATGTTTTAGCTTCACCCTGTTCAGATATAAGTGAAGAATGCAAGAATGATAGGTGGACACAAAAAACACTTCAGCATAAGATACACCAATGTTTCCTCACTCATGCCTCCTCAGGAAGCTTCCTTAAGCCTTGTTTCTCACCCCCACAAGGTGCAATTAGAGAATTAAGTCTTGAAAAATGTTTTCTCAGTCACAAGAAAGTGACTTCTTTCCGGGTCATTAAATTTGATAATTAGTATTCAGGAGATGTTTTACGGCATGACTGGATGAAGGTGCAGCTCGGCAATTCTATGACAATACCATGTATTACCAAAACAATATCTAGTGCAAAAACAAACACAACAATTTTTTGCTCTCATAAATTTATCAGGACATATTATGTAAACAAATAATAATACATATGTAATGTAAAACAAAACTGAAAGCATAGAGACAACATAACAGAATGTATAAAATTTTAAACATTCAGATTTCATGATTCCAGAAACCACAGCAATGACTGTTATTCAAAACACCTCTGACTGGCACATCTACACAAACAAGACAGAAGTAATCTCAAAAGTATGGGTTAGGGGACATAGGAAGAATGAGGAAGCAATTTAAGTTTTAAGAAGTATCAATAAACAAATGTCCTGCATTTGTTTTTCTTTTTGTATAAAACTTTTTATTATCTTTTATTTATTGTATAGTACAAAAGTTGTATAGTTATTGTCCATTGTTCATTTTTGATTTTCATTGTTGATTTTGTGGTTTTATTGGTTCAGTCAACCCTTCATAGTATAACTAATTAATCTTATACATCTCACACATATTATTTGCAATAATACCATTAACCTGTCTAACATTTGTTTTGTGCTTTATTATTATTATTCTTTTTTATATGTAAAGCTGCTTTAAAGCAATGCAACATTGTAAAAAGCACTATATAAATAAAATTGAATTAAATTCATCACAGCATTACATGTATAATAGTTAAAATACACAATATGTGATTTGTCCCTGTTTTTTAATTATAGATAACAAAATTGAGGATTTCAACTATATGTTGACATTTGACATTCATTTAATTAGAACTCGATAATTCCAACTCCATTTGACAGGGGCACAAATATTTGTGCCAACGATTCTCATTGTTATATTTCGTCTATGCAGTCTGCACCAACTAAATGTGCATTTTTTTACTATCAAAGTACTTTCGCACTTTCTGTCAGGTGTATGCACTCTCAAGTTGCCAAGACCACAAGTGTGAGTATTTGGACAGGCCCATAGTTCATCTAGTCAGATACAGTTCAAATCACTGAATATGTTCCTTCTTCATGCCTTTAATTAAGGGGGCATCAGGAGGTGACTTGTGCAGCCTTGAGACAGCCAAGTAACCAAAAATTAATTGAAGCATGCTGACCGGGCAGACCTTGCACCTCTGTTATACTAGCATGCTGCGATTGCCCTTGTGCTCCACCAGAGGGCACAAGGCCTCTTTCTGCTGCTTCTGTTATCCTGTTACTATGGACTCAATTTCCCAGAACCCTGTGTCTCATTATCATAATAATGTTCACCTGTGTCATATTGTCTCTGTCTATTTATACCTGGTCTACTGGTCATTTAGTGTGAGGTCTTGTTTGTAAAGTAATTCTTAGCAAGTGGGTTGTGGCTGTTTCCCCTGCGTTCTTGACCATTACCTATGTTTCTGGATTAGTCTTTCTGGATTAGGTTTTTTTGCCTATGGACCTTGTTTTATGCTTGGACTGATTACTTGACTCTGTGCCTGTTTTATGGATTATGACCTTAGATTGTGTTTAATAAAGTCTGCATTTGAATCCTCAAAATTATGTCCTGAAGCAGTATGTTACAGATAATTTCTTCCTTATGAATCCAGGGGATTTGTTTTGCCAAGGTTATAAGCCAAAAGAAACCTACACAGAACAGTTTTGTGATCTTGCCTACCATTTAAGTTGGAAAGGTGCAGTTTTTAAAGACCTGATCTGTCATGCTTTATTGGAGGCCATAAAGTCATGAATGCCCAAAGGCATTTATAATATATCTCCAGAGCAATACATTGTAGTTGAGTGGGTCCCCTTTCATGGCTGGGAAATCCAAACATTTTTGGTGTGGGCAGTAGTCAGCAAGCTCCGATGGTCACAAAGCTTGGCCAACCTTTTTGAGTTTGCCCTACACAGAAGATTGCAAGCCCAATATTTGCAGTGTCTTTCAACAGCATTGCCTCTCCAAAACATCAGAGCCTCTAGCCATCAGGGCTGCCATGCCAGAGTCCATTCCTGAACCCACTCCAATCCAAGGATTAATTCCTGAGCGTTGTCTTCTGTCAATCACTGTTTGCCCTGACATGACCAGGTTGCCTATGTGCTTTCTGTTAGCCCTGATGCAATCACAGAAATTATCTCTAAGTTTCCTGTCTGCCCTGATGTGACCACAGAGATCATATCAGATTTTTTCTGTCTGGCCATATGTGACCATGAAGGTAGACCCTGAGCTTTCTGTGTTCCCCTCCACAGCCCCGGTAGTTGCCCCGAGCATCCTATGCTTCCTTCCATAGCCAAGATGGCTGCTCCTGTGATCCCTGCTTTTGACAAGATGGTCTCCTTAGATTTCTCTTTGCCCTGCTCCAGAGCTCCATTGTGCCCCCCTTCACTCCTGCCACCTTCCTGGTGCTCTCTGGCTCTGCTCTGGTGCTCTCCTGCCCCATCTGCTAAGATGTGCTTCTGTGCCTCTGTGGGGACCTATAGTTCCACCTGATCAGTTGTGGTGGTCTTCAGCACCAACAGGAGGATCTCTAGTCCCACCTGCTCAGCTGCAGTGCCCAGCCAGCACTGCTGTGGTCTCCTGTCCAACCTCTAACTCTGCCTGTCTCTAATTCCTCTCCATGGTCTTGGCCAGCTGGTGATAATCAGTATTCAGGAGATGTTTTACGGCATGACTGGGTGAAGGTGCAGCTCGGCAATTCTATGACAATACCATGTATAGCATAGAATCAGGCTAGTGCAAAACAATATCTAGTGCATGTATAAATTCTTAAATTAAATAAAATTTTAAACATTCAGATTTCATAATTCCAGAAACCACAGCAATGACTGTTATTCAAAACACTCCTGACTGGCACATCTACACAAACAAGCAAAAGTAGTCTCAAAAGTAAGCTTTTTATTAAAAGAAAAGATAAGGTAATTCAGGGATGTATTAATTTGTAAGATGTATTTAGTTCATTTAGATTAGTGTGCAACAGGGGGTTATCAGCAGCAGATCTTTCTGTAGCCTCTAGGGGGAGCATGCATCTCACGTTGAAGAGCAGACTACTGCAAAATAACAATAACATAATAAGTGTTACAGGCTTCTTAAATCCAGTAAAATGCTGTACAGTATGTGAAGAGCTTTCTTGCTTTTCAGTTTGGATGACACCTTCCAGCACAAGCACTTACAGCACTACAACTGATTTAGAACACAGCAGCTTGACTGGTCTTCAAAGAACCTAAAAGAGTCAATGTCACACCTCTCTTCATTTCCCTTCACTGGTTACCAGTTGCCGCATGCATCAACTTCAAATCTTTACTCCTCACATGCAGAACCACCACTGGCTTTGCACCAACTTAACAAACCAATAAACATCTACACACCTTCAAGATCTGTATGGTCAGCAAATGAACATTGCCTTGTAATACCCTCTTCTAAAGGCACACAATCACTTGCTCGGTCTCTGTGATGTCCTGGTGCTGAGATATAGCTAATTCATGTTGGTTGCTAGGGTGCTCTAAATGTTGCTGGGGTGGGTTTCCATGGTAATAATTAAAGACTTGCCAGTCTCAGAGTCAAGAGGTTCTATGTTCTCAAGTGATATGAGCCCACCCCAAGTCTTTACGACATCACAACAATCTGCTCAATGTTATGTCTATGGGATTTTTTTGGAATGGAAGTAACTGGTTGCCTGGGTGTGGCTATGAAGATGTCACCATTTGTTGCAGCTTGCTAAGCTGAGTGATATGAGCCTATACAACTGTCTTTAATGTCTTTACAACATTCTGATGCAGATAACATCACAAAACTCAATGTTAAGTCTATGGAAATTTTCGCCCACTTGATGCTTTGCTTTGCATATGGTAACTGTGTAAAGCATGGGGCAATTGTTTCAGCACCAAGCTTACATTAAATTAACGTGAAGGGGCATTGTTTATGGCCAAAATAAACATGATCTGACAATAATAATTTGCAACTATATTAAAGCATATTAGTGTTGTCTTTGTATAATTTAAATAATTTAGCACTCTGAAAAAACTGAAACTTTTGCAAGGAACTCACAAAGGTTCCTGGAGCCCAGTTGGTCGAGCATTGCGTTAGTAGTTGGTTGTGGGTTTGATTCCCAGGCAACACATGTACTGATAAAATGTATAAATTAAATGCACTGTAAGTTGCTTTAAATAAAAGCATCTGCCAAATGTATTACATGCCAAATGTAAATACAAAGGCTTGTGTAAATGATTCCTAAAAAGTGGTATAAAGCCATATTGTCAGGATAAACCACAGAATATACATAGTTTAGAATATATATGTTTGAAATGGGGGCAACATGGGATCTGCTCCCCATATGTTTCGTGGGTTTATCTAGACACCTGACAATTAAAATAATTTGTTTATCAGTATTTTATGGTATTCAATCACCTGCTTTGGAAACGTCATTGGAGCACAGTTTTCAACTTACAAGAACAGCATATCTTTGTATAAGCTTCTCCTTGAATAAAATTCACTGTCTGTTATTATCTTGGGCGGCAGATTGCCAGCAGTTTGACTGCACAGGAGAACCCCAAACGAATGTGTAAGAGTGCAAAAACAAGGAAGGGTTGAATAGTTTCAGCAATGTTTGAATAGTTAATGGTAAAAGACAGCCCCAGCCAAATTAATGCAGGGTGAACATGAGCAAGGAACTCACAGTAGATTTGGGCTGTTCTTAATAAAATAACTATATATGAAAGTAAAACTTGAAAATGTATGTTTATTTTATTTGTGTGTGTAACAAGCAGAGGAGGCCACAACAGGGTGAACACCACTTTCTTTATTTTCCAGTTCGTGAGGAAGTGTGTGTGTTGGATGTGTTTGTATATGCATTAAGAGGCATAAAGACTGCAAGAGGCACCATAAAGACAGCCCAGCATGATTGTTACTAGCCATGTGTGAGTTATGGCGTTAACCCACATGCGGCCAGTGGCAATTACACAGCCAAACAACCTTAAGCATTTATTACACACACAAATACATTCACACAAACACACACACACACACATTTATATTGCCAAGAAACCACAGCAGAGAGCTGAAAAGGATGGAGAGCTAGATGAGGTGGAGTGGGGAAATGTGTGCTTGCTTTATCTCTGATACAATTAACTTCCTCCAACACCACCACAGCGGTGTGGTAACAACAGAGGTGTGCAGGCATACACACACACACACACACACACACACACCACACACACACACACACACACACACACACACAAACATTCTCTTATTTCTCTTCTGGGAATCTGCTTGCTCAGAACTCGTAACAATTTAGGGCAAGACCAACGTCAGCCCCAAAGGTTCAACCTCAAGAGCCCCATTAGCCTGTGATTAAGAAGAGATGGCTAACAGGCTAATAAGGGTGTGATGTCAAAAACTTCAAACCTGTCTGACCCCACATGAGCCTTGAATGAAACCTGACTTTAGTTATTTTTGGTTTTTAAATGAAATTATATATCCATTACTCAAGCATAGTCCCTTGGGGCAAATTTAGAATGTTGGTATTGTAATGTATTAAAATTGCTTTTTTAGGGATCCTGTTTAGCATACCCCATAAAACATTCTGCTGTTTTGTAAAATTAATAGATAGCAATAAACCAGATATCACATATACACAATAGCCTCACCTGCAGAGACCCTATGCTGCCATAAAGCCATCAAGGTGCGAAATATTACTTTTTCACTCTTTGCATGCTTTAGCTATTAATATTTCACAGGATAAGCTTTGGAATCTTAGTGTAATGCACAAGCACTTGGTCCCGGAACGTTCCGGGTGTGGGACTATCAGCTGTCCACTTATTAAATATGCAACAGGAGGTGTAACAGTTCACAAGAACACAATATTGAGTTTCATTTTTCTTGTTCTTGTCTATTCACTTTGTTCTGTTGTCTTCTGTTTGACCAGCCAATGACACTCACATTACTTGTACAGTTGGTTCTAGTTAAATATTCTGTGCCTCAGTCAACAATACTGATGTGTTTTCAGTACATTTAGTACTGCCTGCAGAGAAGACTATCAGAATGTACAGCTAACCAAGCTATTGCACCTGCTTGATACCAGACATTTTAAGGTGTATCACTGTTTCCAATTCATTATAATCCAGCAGTGTAGGATTATCACATTATTTAACTTTCCCCTGGGCTGGGAGAAAAACTTGTACAACAATTATTTTTGGCAAAATGTTGTTGTCCAGATATAAAAGCTGATTATGTAAGTGACATGTATATGAAAAACTTATCTTAGGATTATCTATAAATGCCAGTGGCATGTGTATTTTTTGGGGCACAAGCTGTTCTGGGATTTGTGGTTCTTTATGAATAGTGCTGCTAAAATTGAGGCCCTATATGTGTCACCAAACATCACATTTAGAGATGAGACAGAAACCAAATGTGCATGAAACAATCACAACAAATGGCCTCAAAGCAAGAAAATTTAGAACTATTGTGGAATGTTAATGGAAAATTATAGCTATGTTGACAGGAGTCAGCTAGAGGGATGTCCTTAAAATCAACAGACTGTTTAAAACCTTTTAAAAACCATACAGGTGCCACATTCTTGCTGTTCAAAACAAGCCGGTAATCAATTACATGCAGGTTTACACAAGCTATCACATAGCTTACAGACAGGGTACTATTCTGTGGCAAATGTCAGTGTACCTGTATGGTTTAGTTTATGGCATTGTTTTGGGGCATGTGTAATATAAGCTCAGTACATTAGTCCTGTCAGGCCATTGGTAGGAAAAAATGCATTGTGAGGAAATAAAGGACTAGATCAAAGTATGTGTTAGATGTTAGGGTACCTGCATGGTTCTGTACAACAGCATTGTTTTTAAATGGTGCATAAAGCTCAGTAAAGCAGATCTTTTCAAAGACTGCCTAATTATCTGTGCTTGCTAGTACATCATTTAAAATGATTGGCTTTACATACAGCTTTACATATAATGAAAAATAAAACCTAGCAAACAGAAAAATTATCAAACATACAACACAGAAAACAGAATACATGGTATTAGTGCAAATTTCTATGGTTCATTATAAGATGTATATTAGTACAAATAATTAGGGATACTAAGATTGTAGTTGGTTCATAAATAATGAACTGGTGAATACTGGTGATAACTACAACACATTTGGACCATTTGAATAAATGCACGTACATTAGAAATCCCTGTCATTGCGGGTGAGGGCTCATACCTTTCTTAGACATCCATGAGAAGGTAATGTATTCAGACTGCATACTAAAACAGTATGTACTTTTGAAAATATGTAACATTTAGTCACTTAACCTTATAGGTGTCAAAATGAGCAAGATATGCTGTTTCAGCTTACATGGAGATGGTGCATAGGACCAAAAAAATTTTATAGGACAGAGGTATAACGGATTTGCCATAATACCATAAAATATCTGAACATTGTATAATGAAAGATAACGGGAGACAGAGAAATACAGAAATAGTAGAGTCTTTAGGACTATAGTTAGATATTAACAATTATTAATAGCAATATTAACAATTTACAAAACCCTAAGCCAAGTTAAAAGTCAGTCTCCCAGTAAGCAAGCCAACAGGGTGACAGGAGCCAAAACTCAGATGAAGAGAAAACCTTGGGAGCAACCAAGCTCAACTGGGAGGGCCAGTTCTCCTCTGGCACAATAAAGCTGCAAATCATAAATTAAAATTTTATATTGATTTTAAAACTGTTTGGTCTGATTTTGTGACAAATGTGAGGCAACTGAGGAATTGAAATGGAGCCAGTACATATGTCCTTAAGGGATGTGTCCCTGGTTCCAGTTTACCTAGTTAATGCAGCCTAACAATCCCTTAAGTAATAGATCCATATGACTATGTGTAGTCTTGATTAAATAGATGGGTTTTAATCTAAAGTTAAACTGACATTGTGTATCTGTTTCAGAATTTGGGCAGCAAGTATGAAAAGGATCTACCACCCATGCATGATTTTGGAATTCTGGGTTTTAACAACTGGCCAGAACTTTCAGATCACAGTGAACGTAGTGAAGGTACTGGAGAATTTTAAAGCAGAATTTTTTATACAAAAGTTTATACAATACTTGATAGCAGTGTTGACAGAACTGGGCTAATATGGTCATACTTGTTTGTTTTCGTTGGAACTCTGGCTTCTGCATTTTGAACCAGTTGGAGTTTCTGTACTAAACCTGCAGGGCAGCCACCCATTAAGGCAATATAATAATCAAGTCATGATGTCATAAATGCATTAACTTTTCGGTGTTTGACACAGAACGCATGTGTCATAGGTTTAATATGTTTTTGAGATTACAAAATAAAGTTTAACAAATATTTGAAATGTAGTTTTCAAAGGACAAATTGCTGTCAAAAATAGCACCCAGATTCTTAGCCGATGAAGCAGGCTTTATAGCATATGCATTAAAAATAAGACAGTACTCCAGGTTGTTCCATGTGGAAGATTTTAGTCCAATAATTAAAATTCTGTTTTGTCTAAATTTAGTAGTAGAAAGTAGTCATCCACATTTTGAAATCGACATACATTGTGTTAGCTTGGTAAATGTATGCGTTTTGTTGGGCCTTGAAAAAATATACAGCGGAGTATCATCAGCGAAGCATGAAAACTAACTTCATGTCTCTTAATAATTGCTCCCAGTGGTAGCATATATAGGGTGAAAAACGGACCCCTTTGGCACTCCACACTGAACTTGTGATCGATAGAACAACTTTCACTTACAACAACAAACTGGAATCAGTCAGATAAATATGATTTAAACCATGCCAGTGCAGTTCCATTTATGCCAACATAATTTTGTGGGAATAGTGTCAAAGCCTGCACTAAGGTCAAGTATCACTACAAGAGAGATGCAACCACGATCAGCCGACAAGAGCAAATCATTGTGTCATTCTAATAAGAGCAGTCTCTGTATATTATAAAATGGTCTAAATACTGACTGGAAAGTATCGCAGATACAATTTCTTTCCAGGAAAGAACATATTTATAAGGACACCACCTTTTCAAGTATTTTTGAAATATAAGGTAAATTTAAGATGGGTCTGCAATTTACTAGTTCAGGTGTGGTTTAAGTTGAGGTCTGATAACAGCCACCTTGTAACTTTTTGGTACATATCCCAACACCAATGATGTATTAACAATTCTATGTAGAGGATCAGTAATTTCAGGAAACATCTCTTTCAGCAACCCAGTAGGATCAAGCATACGTGTTGTTGATTTAGATTATTTGAATTATTTTTATTAGCCTTTATTCTGGACTTTACCTGCTTGAATCCTTACTTCTATCCATTAGTTTAATCCTTTTAGTTTTACATCTGATGAGTTAAATGTTTAATGCATTTTTTTTTAGTTTTCTTTTTTTTTATTTTGAGAATTTCTTAATATAACATTCATACAGTTTATATATACTTCTTTTTCCCCAAAAAACATTTGCTATTTTCTTTGTAAAGTGACTCCTTGTAGATATAAAATCTGTATTATACTTGACACCAAAAGTCATCTTGTGAACTGTTTAAAAAAATATTTTCTTAATTGAGTATTAGGGATCTTTTACTATATTAGCTTTCTGCTCCAGGCCTCCACCTTTACAGTACTTCCAATAATAAGACGTGGGTTAAAATATGTTGTTTTCTGAGCACTTAGAGGTCATGTAATTAAAAAAGGATTTAGTCAGGAATGCTGGAACTCTGGATGACTTGGGAAAATTACACTGCTACAAACAACACTGTCTAGAAGTGTTGCTTGCTTGATCATACCTACAGGTATTTGTTTGCTAAGTAACCATGTTGAGATTCTGTTGAAAAAGAAAAGCCTGGAAAAGACACATGACATACATTTCAATACTGGACACGGAATCTTTTATCACTATAAATTAATCATAATGACAACAATGAAATACTTATAAACTGGGAGATAATGCACAGTATTTCATATTATCCCATTATATGAACATTAAAGGGTCCATTTGAAACCCAAGGTTTTACCTTTTTAGGTTCGTATGGACAATGTAACATTTACTTGTACTGCATTCAAGTCTATTGTTGGGCCAGCACCATTTTATCCATGAAACTGTACACAAAGTAAATAAGTGTAATGACGTCTGTTCAAAATGTAAGCTACATTTTTTAAACACACACAAACATCCTGTAAAGGCATCCTGGCTACATACAGTACAGTAGGCTACATACTGGCTACATACAGTACATAGACTCATCAAACTCATTCATAATAAGAGTGTCATCTTCATCATCTTTTTCACTTCTTGTATTCTTGTGGACATCATACAAACATCCTGTTTCTCTGGATTTGCACAGGACAAGGAAATCAACTTTCCTTCCTCCACAATCTATTCACAAGCTCGCAACACAAAACAGTGCACTATCACACACTATGCTAGCACACAAAAAAAGCCTGCTTGCTTATTTCAAAAGTCCAAGCACACATGAATAAGGCATTAACCATAAAAAAACGACAAATGTTCACAAATTACAGGTTTAAGGTCTATAGATGTCAGGAGGTTTTTCTAATTCTTCTGGAAATCTTGGCAAGTCTTGTTCTGACAAACAATTGACTTGTTCATCCATAACAAAGCTAATCCAAAGAAATCAATATAATAGTCTCACAAACTCAATTCATATTCAAATTCCTAGCTGTCACAATCAGTTTTGCAAATGCCTTTTTGTTATCAAGCTCATTTATGCTCAAACAAAGCCAGTATTCATTTGTACGACATACATCCTAAGCTGCCATTCACAAAGAAAAAGCTTTTCTTTGTCTACTAGCAGTTAACCCACATATGTTTTATCACATATAGTTTGTTTTAATGACAAATAAATTGCGCTTGGAAATGATTACCTCACCAACACCTTTCACACTGGCAACAGAGAGATGCCAGGGTCAAATAATACAGAAACACACAGGGCATAGACATGAACAACATAAAAAATTATTTTTGTCTGTTCACTGTTTAATGTCTAGTTAAATCTGTGAACCTGATTAAAAATGGTTCAACAGATTTATTAATTTGATTACATTTACCTTATGCATTTGGCACATCAGAGGGCTAAAGTCTGTGTTTATGAGTAGTGGTGTGGGGGTGGCCTATTGTCTACTCAATAGTTTTCTTATCTTTTCCGTTTGATTGTTTTCATAAACACATCTGTGTGGACAAGCAGAATGTGACGTGGGAGAATCACACTCGTGGAATTGACAACCTCAGAGTGACCACTTCCTGTACAGCTGGACGGTACTGTACACTTACAGACACACACACAGAGACACATACAGGTATCCTTTAAATGCCCTTCATAATGTCCATGTGTTTTCAATTTTACTGCGGAAGGAAGAGACTGCCTCTTGGCTACATCGTTGAAAATGATGAAAAACATCCTGAAATTCTGTAACCATTTCCAGATCTTTAGGCCCTTCCTTTAGGCCTACTCATTATCTTACACCATTTGTTACAAAGTCTTATCATTAATACATTTTATCACTCCTAGCAGACCAGCCCTAGCCAGCTGTGGCAACACATTCCCAAAGCAGAAAAAGGGACATATCCTGTCCAAGTTTCTGCACTTGTTATAACACCGCGATTGTATTATTTTTGGAGCATTGCATCAGTCTGTTTGAGGTAATCCCCAGATCACAGCTGCTGTTTAGTGCTGAAAGTCACAAACATAGGCTGCTAATTAACTATAGTTAATTAAACACAAAAAGTATTGTCTCAATTATTTATACAAATTTAATGTCATTGTGTTTTTTCATTGGGCTACTATACATAAAATCTGATCAATATCTACCTATCTTGTTTTTGGTTTGCTTATCAATGTTCGAGCACAGCTCTTTGAAATTGAAATGTGGTGTAACAAGTAACAGGCATGATTAAAAAAACATTAAAACGCCACAGTGCGTAATATCTCACTGCAATATCCAATTGTATTCAATATATCATTCCCAATTAAATATCTCTTGCAGTATGGCTTTTGAATTCTATTCAGTTATTGTCTGATTCATGCAGCCCAACTTGATCCCATCTGAAATGTATTCTCAATACATATCTTTAGCTAAAAAACTGTCTAGCTTATCATAATCATTTAATCATAAAAATACATTCACAGCATGTCATATGTCTTTGTGGTATATATGGGAGGGGAACACTATCGCATCATGCTGGCAATAATTCTCTTATGCGCTGGTTGACTAAGTAAATTCAAACTGTAAATCTCATATTTAACAGATCAATGTGCTGGTCTTTTTCTGTTCATAAAGACCATAATATACTTTATACGTTTTTGAGCATTCCACTGTCCCTGCTCTGTTGAAAGTGGGGTTTAGATTGAGTATGTAAACTTTCTCTGTGCGTGTATCCTCTAATGTCAAACACAACATACATGGCAGCTGTGAGAGAAGCACAGTTTTAAAAACATCTAGCAGTGGTGTTGAAATATTTAACGGCAAATAAAAAGCATCATGGGTGGTGTCACAGTTATAGACTTATGTTTTGTTGTGCTTTTGGTTTTCCTGGTCTTTGTTTTGGTTTACATCCTGATTTTCCTTATTTGGTCAGTTTCCTGTTCTTGTTTAGTTCTTATTAGTTAATTGACATCACCTGTTTGTCCCTCTTTTTCTCCCCTATTTAAGGT
The DNA here is from genome assembly GCA_036877575.1 of Botia almorhae. Lineage (NCBI taxonomy): Eukaryota > Metazoa > Chordata > Actinopteri > Cypriniformes > Botiidae > Botia > Botia almorhae. The sequence continues at coordinate 27,329 of JAZGTJ010002237.1, read as the reverse complement.
CTCCTTTCCATTTAGTTTTCAGAAGGTTTGCTTTGGTGAGCTGTTTAAAGTACTGAAATAACGCCAGATTTAGTTTGAAAATGCAACAAGTTTGTTCTTCAATTTTGCTACATGGACAACAAAGAGAATGAAAATAATGTGACTATTAAACAAGACAAAGTTACATAAACCACATCTATAGTAAAATAAGCTTGTTGAAGAGGTTTTGCCTGAAAAAAAGTAAACTGCCAGTGTGAAAGCACAATGATCGTATGATCATTCATCATATCGTTCAATGTCATTACTTATATGAACAAGCAGCTCTGTCTTACATGCAAAGGGTGTTGCATAGTTGATACAGTAATAATATCATTAATCACACAGAACATTTTTTTGTAACTGTACAGCTGTGCAATACCTCTTTCTTCAAAGCATGTTGCGCTTATGGTATTTTACTTTTATGTTACAATTTGGGCTAATGGATGTTTTGTAGATATCTGATTTTGCAGTTTTGGCCTGTATCAGACTGATACCGATACTAAATATTGTATCAAGTATCATATCTATAATCCTGACACCTATTGGTAATGTATTTCTAAATCTAATAATAATGCTTTACAACAAAACTACTTGTCTTATATTTTTACGTTTTCATTGTTTTCAACTGTTTGTATTATGTCATACTACATAGCCTTAAAATTGACATTAATGGTCTTTGTCCCAGCAAAGTTTTGTCTGTAGTTGGTGTTGCTTGTTTTCCACCCCCTGCATTCCACCTACCTGCCATATACTCTTTACTGTTTGCTGCAGTTGTTATAGACAGGCTGTGTGTTAAAAAGAGGCATTTGGTGGCATGATGGCTACAGATGTTGTGTGATACTGCTTGAGGTCCTGCTGTTGTCTGTTGTGGTTTTGTGGGAACAACAGGTTGTTAGGTTATATGAAAGAAATAATAATATTGTCTCATTTTTAAAGCAGAATCATTTGAATTTGAAACCAAAACAGTTATAATTCTGAAACCACTGTTTTAGAACAGTTAGATCAATATAATAGTGTAAAGTAAATCTGTAAATCCTACAAAGTTGTTTGTAACATGAGAACATGTACAGAGGTTTGTGAATTCACATTTCAACTACAATGTCTGTGTGTGACAGAGTTAGAAGAATAGCTAAACTGCGAGTAGAGGGTTTAGATCAGGTTTAAATATTTGCATTTTTTGCACAATTTACTGCATATTTTTGTTTTTTTGTTCTTGTAAATTCTTTATTTTTTCTTTACTTTTAACTTTAGTTTTTAATTTTAGCTTTAAATATATTTAGTTTTAAGTACTTTTATTTAGGTCTAAATATATTTCTGCTGTAGTATTTTTGTTGGCACAGTTCACAGAGTTGACCAAACAAATTTAACTACAGTTTGTATGCTTATATAATTAAGTATATGACACATAGCAATCTTGAAGTTCTGCAGGAAAGCAATATAAATTAAGGGTAAGTCGTTTTAACAATTAAATAATATAATCTCTCCAACATCTGGAATGAGCTGCAGGTGTTTCTTGTCACATTAAAAAAACTAATCTAACACTGTTATCCTCTCTCCCTCTTTCTCAGCTGGTCAGAGAATTAATCATTTTCAGATGCTGCTTACTGACTGTATGTATTTTTGTTCATCTTGAATAGCGGGAAATCCTTTGCGTCTTATCAGATATGTGAACAATAAACACTGACTGTGGAGGGAGATTCATATGTTCACAGAGCTGTCTTCACTTTAAACCATAAGTACCACTTTCCAAAATATACATAAAGTATGCCAGACGCTTGAAGACACACTGGACCAATTTTAAAAATGTACAGATCACTTCCATATCTCAATTATTCATCTAAGATAGCAGTGAGATTAAATGGAGAGCAAATAGAAATTTTGTCTTAAGGCTGTGTCTAAGATATTTTTCCTCAGAAAAAGAAGTCTGTAATCAAAAGTATATTATAGATATAACAGAATGTTTAAGAATATTACAGAAGATTACAATATGAACACAAACATTTCTCATCAAATTTCCCAAATATAGATAATTGTAGCTATACCATATACCTAAATTTGACAGCCCCATACTTATTGTATTTTAACAAGTGTCTCTGTGAGTTTCTATTTTTTCCTAAGCAGTTTGATCAGAAACATTGGAGACTAAGTTTATACTTAAATGAAACACAACTGAGAACTTAAATCTCCTGATCTATGAAAGACCAACCTTTTAAGCAATTCAATTTTTCTGTGGGATTAAGGCACTGATAATGTTGCCAAAGTACTCGATCTCAATTGTTGTTGAGATGTCTCAACTGTTCCAGAAAACATGGCTTTAACATAATTTACAACCAACTGAAAATAAGCATAATTAAGACATGTATTTATTCAAGAAGATAATTTACTTTAAACAGGCACACTTGTTGCAATTTGCAGTTAGTATGTAACAACTATACAGCTTGCTTCCACATATGGCAGACAAAATGGCCCAAATTCCTTTTGGTTTAGTAGTCTGTCAGTGTAGTTCACAAATATATTAATTATATTTGTGAACTACACTGATTTACTGCAGTGTGTAAGTTTAGAATAAACTTTAGTTTATCATGTGTTGGTGTGGCGCTAATGTAGTTCTTGTTATAGCTATCTTTATAGTTATCGTTCTTGGTTTGAACAGGCATTTGAAGTGATGTTTCAAGGTACTCTTGTTCACATGGAAAATGGTATTTTAGTAAGCTTAATAACTGCAAGAATATCATATTAATTGTTTCAGCTATTTATTTACATTCTGTAACAACAGCTACACACAGTATTTGCACATTTGTTTTCAAAATAAACTGTAAAATAAATATACAGTAAAATACATTAAAGAAATGTTTTTAGGGGCCAAATACCTAATCTTTCTTAGTCTGAAAAATGCAGATGAAAACAGTCAATTATACATAGATTGAAAATTTTGAAACTTATATATGTACATGTATATATGTATATTTATATATCATTAATATTTAACTGTACCTGGTGTACTTGAAAACTGCACTTGCGTATAAATGAATTAAGAGGCAAAATGAGGGCAAAAACAATGCTAAACTGGAAACAACAAACTAGTATACAAAAGTCTTTGCAGCACATGAGGGAACGTACCATTATAATGTTAAAGCAACATTGTTATGATTTACATATATATTATTTACATACAAGTGGAGAGCAAACAGTGATGGTATGTACAGTATAAAGTGACTAAACGTCTGTGGATACAGCAGTATAAGTCTGAAGTTCATTAACAGTAGTACTATTTTTGGAACCCTCAGTGCTCAGGTAGCAAATGACCTGCACGTACACATTCACAAAATCGCAAACACATTAGGGCAAATTAAAGCAACAGCCATTGCCCTAATGAACAGAAACAATGTTCCAATGTGACGAATGGGGATGGGGGACATGGGCTGAGTTGGATCTCCCTGTCTCAGACTTTGTGGAAGTAAAACATCCGCATAAGGAAGCAGCTGGACACAAAGCACAGAGGGAGATCTGGGAAATGAGCTACAGAGTGACAGAGTGCCTGGACTACTGATATTTAGACAACTATGAGTTCTGTGTATGTAGCTCGTATTGAAAAGATTACACTGCCTTTTCCCTTTGGCAGATCCATAGTTTAATGATAATCTTATTGGCTATTCTAACCAAAAGAAACCTATCTTTTTTCCCCTTTATTAAAACCCTTATATTGGCAGATCCTTTATTGGCAGTCTTACAGAGAGCAAGAAGCCATTGGCACCCATTTCTGCACAGTAGCAGCTTTCTATTGGCCTAACCTTCTACAGCAAGCATTCTCATTGACTAAAAAGCAGAGAACACATATAATCTGTTAGGCACAACAATCCGTGTGGTAGGTAGAAGTAAAAAGGAACTAAGTCAAATATGTTGAAAATAATCAACTGTTGAACCATAAGCACAAGAAATCCACAACAACACAATCCCAAAGCTGTCCCTTAACAATCTTGTGTATTAAACCCCTCTCGTATAGCATTTCAAACAAGCCAAACATTTACAAATGTACAAGAAACACTACTTATGTCATATCTTCCAGCTTTGCAAAAGATGCCATGTAAAATGACATTTTTTTTAAATAAAGAACCAAAGCTACAAAAGCTACTGATTTTCAGTCTACCGTTACAGTTAAAGGACCACAAATTAAAAAAAATCAGCACTGATAAAATAAATATGTTTGATTCAGTGGTGAAGTCTTTACAAAATATTTAAACTTGCATTTAAACATGTCCGTAACATCTTAAGATGTGTAAGAAGCTGTCGCTGGATGACAAAGTGTTCCCTTAAAACCCTGTCTAAAAGTTTGATGCCTCAGTAAGCTTGAATTACTGCTTCACTGGATCATTTTGCTGTCCCAAATTACACTTCCTGGTTGACAGGAAAACGACAAACCAAAAACATAATACTGCTACGTAACCATTTCACTGAGTGTTTAAAGTAAACAATGAATTGTCATGACCCTGGTGCATTGTCAAAGTGCTTAAACACCTTTCCTACTTAAAAATATAAATTTGCCTTAATTTAATCCACTTAATTGAGACAATTCTTTGAAGATGACAACAAAATAAACCCAGCTCATTTTTGGCTTGCGCAGCAATGTGATCATGCTGTACAAACTTATTGTTTTGTACAAAAGTTATTGCTGCACATACAAAAACATTCCAAATCATAGTCTTTGAAGTGTTTGATGACCTGCAAAATAATTTATAGTAAAATAACTGATATACAAGGAAACGTAGGTTTTTACAAACATCCTTGACTTTTTCAGCCATAGCCATATTCAATTCAAGAAAGTTTCCATAAAGGTGTATCATAGCACATTTGTTTTGCTAAAGTTCAGGTCATATAAATATAAGGCTGCCTAACTTTCTGCCAGTCTTTCAAATTTCTTTGTCTCCAACTTGAATTGGCCTGTGTGACCTTTGTCTCACATAAGACTTGACAATTATCAAAAAAACACTTTTCTGATAATATATCACATATAATATGCTAATATTACAACGCAAAGAGACTCAAAACAACTGAATTCCTCCAGCAGACTCACATTGGAGGTATAGTACCATGGAATGATACCAGCATCAATAATAACCTTTCTCAACAATGCTATGCCCTATAATTCCAAAGAAGGATGAAATGTTAATAGTAATGAACACCGTTGTTGCCCTAACTGGCAGGGGCCTTATTTACACAAAAGGTACAAGAAAAGTGAATGCAAAGAATACAGTATGACTGCTCCTGGATTTATGCTCAATGTTTCAAAGTCCTCATGTATAACAGACAGCTATAAAGACCAGGTGTGCAAACGTCACACTGCAGGGTGACGTGGTCCTCTCCCCTCAAAGAAAACATTGCTGGAGAGAAGGGGTTGAGTGGTGGTACTGTGACTGCCAACAGAGTTTAGCCGATGGACATGAGAGCTCTCATGTGGTCCTGGTGCCACTGGCAACTTGGAGCTAAAGTTTAGGTAAATCTGGAGAAGAGAAAAAATTAACTGTTTGTATTTGGTGATACATTGAGTGGTAATGTTGTAGTGCACAGTGGACTAAAGAAATTATGAAAATCAGTAGAACAGTGCAAACGCACCTACAAAATCAGTGCTATACCTAATATGCATAGTGCAATTTCTAATCTTGTAGATCAGTTCTGAGTTGTGGAGTATGCAGCAGACAAGTGCAGTGTGCATAGTTTCTGGGAAAGGTGCAATGTTAATTGTGCCAGTTAAGTTTTGTTACATTAATGAGCCTAATTTAAATAGGCGTATTTGCCAGGTGTGACGCTGGCTTTAATTTAAATACTCATAAAGCAATCTTATTTCAAGTGCATGAAGTGCCTGGTTAAACCGGATTGTGTGTGCTTGGTAAATAAGACGCAGGTTGTTGCATTTTGAGGTTGCCACTGCAACTGTTGAGTGAATTTGCTGTAAAAGTACAAAATTAAACAACTAAACACTAACATGTTTGGTACTGTCTGAGATCTGCTGTTCAATCTTCTCCACTATCTTGCTAAATGAAGGTCTCTTAAAGGGGTCAGCATCCCAGCAAGAGTGCATGATCTCATACCTAAAACACAGCAACACAGTGGCCCTGATTTTAGCGGGAACATTATATGCATACACACACACACACACACACACACATACATACCATAACAAAACCAAAACACAGATGACAAGCCACTCCTATGATCTTGTTAAACTGTTATTATCTTGTCACGCTTTATCTGTTCAAAGATATTTTAGCTGTCTCATAAATTCAAAACAAGCTAGAATTACTGGCATGGAAAAATTCAGACTGACATTTCACTTGGTGCAAACTCAGGTGACTCCATGCGATAACCCTCTTTGATCATCTTGTAGAATTTAGAGTCCACTGGAATGCCTGGGTAGGGACTACTCCCTATAAAAGCAAGGTATCAATTTAGACAAGCATATTAGAGAGATATACAATGCACACATAAATTGGGATTATCTTAACATACCAAGAGAGAAGATCTCCCACAACAGGATGCCATAAGACCAGACATCACTCTCAAAGGTGTAAACACACTCAAAGATACTCTCAGGGGACATCCACTTTACTGGAAGACGTGCCTACACAGAAACATCTCATTATGAACATTCCTTCCATAACAGCACAGACAGATGACATTATAGTAAGAATCACTTTGAGGATTCAGGCTGTTTATCTACCTTATACATCCTTATATTTACAATAAATATTTTTAATTATCTTGTCTAAATCTATAAATCTAATGCTTATTGAGCATAACTTTCTGTGAAACCTGACTGAGCAAAAACCCTATTGCTACAAACTCAATGTACACAAAGTCTGTAATTTCTGTTTGTTGCTTTGGGCTAGTTTTGATGCAAATTGAGCATGTGTTGCACAAGCCAGCATTACCAACGTCAGAATTATGCTTTATGCAAATTCTGGAAAATTGTCTTGATTGCAAAAAAATACTTGATTTCAAGCTCATCTAGAATCAGCCTCTCACCAGTTCATGGCATTCTCATCAAACATAAGTCTCACCATGCACACATAACTATGGTATCTAAATCTGATCCTTCATTTTGTATTACCCCAAAAGAACTGTTCAAGGAACTTTTGCCATAAAGCACCTCACACACACAGACATGTGTCTTAAGAAGCAGGTTTAACACAAATGTATAAACATAATCACATAATCCTTTCGTTTTTCTTATGTTAACGTCATTGTTCATATGTTTCATGTTACAGATCAGCTTGGTAAAACGCACATATTCAATATGAAACTTTCGTTAACACTTACATTGCCCTTGACCACATAGTTTGAATCAGTCGTGATATCCCGAGCTAGTCCAAAGTCACAGATCTTGGCCACTCTGCCTTGAGTGAGCAAAATGTTTCTTGCTGCCAGGTCTCTGTGAATACACTGTACAATCACACACACATTAACACATACTGAAAAACAGCTCCACATACACAGATTTACTTCTAGGCCAAGACTGTAAAATAAGCATTTGCAATAACAGTAAAAATATTTTAAACCTCATTAGCAAAGAGGTGTTAAATATACCCAGTTCTTGGTCAGCACAGAGGTGATAAAATTAATTTACTTTGAGTTAGAACACTCAGGCTGGCTCAACAATGTAACTCATTTTGTGTCCTTCAACTAAACGAAATACTGGGCATGCTGACCAGGCTGAAAAATGTTATGCTTCTCAGCATGTTTTTTAGCAAACAAATATGTGCAAGGGCTTGACAAGATGGGTTAATCTGTGTGTAACCTGACCCTTGACGGGACAGGGTTAATGGAATGTGGCTTTGGCTTTATAGGTAGAGCAAAAATATCTGCATTATGAGATTTCTGTAATCACTACAAATAAAAAAACACTCCAAATATTCATCAAAAAGACCGAATGCAAAAAAAAGAGATGGAACAAGGTGAGATTTACATTTTTGGATGCCAGAAAATCCATTCCTTTGGCTACTTGATAGGAGAAGCTTAGAAGATCCTCAGTGTCCAGAGTTAAACCATCTTCCTGCAAACTCTCACTGACAGTATCCGAATCACTGTAAGAATCACCTACAGAGGGAAGTGATGTTCCCAAATTGATATCACAAATTCCATTAATAAGAGAAGACACAAGACCCTCATCCTACCTTTATCCAGTGATCTTCTGTTTTCTGAGGATAGAATTCTCATCACAGAAGGCTTCATGGTCATGTACCCATTTCTGCTCTCACTGTGAGTAAACATAAAATATCCTTACTGAACACCATTTTACTATATGTAACTTATTTTGGAAAAAGGACGTTTATAGCCATATCTCACCAAATAAATTGATCAATGAGTTACCTTGGTTCCGGATGCAGCATGACATTTCTATAGTAAGACTCTTCTCCTAGTGTACAGAAGTAGAACGATTCCCTTCTTCTGCGCAGAAAGTTTAGCAGATCACCAAAACAGCAGTACTCTGTTATAACTAGAGTTGGACCTGTAAAACAAATAGTCTTAAAATAACAAACAAAAACTAAAATACAAACATATACCGTACATATGTTATATATACATGCAGCATACTTTGTCTCTCACCTCCAATAGTACAAGCCCCGAGCAGATTCACAATGTTAATATGGTTGCCAAGATAACTCAGTACCTTCAGTTCTGACATCAGAGCCTCCTTTTCAGTTGTATGGGCACTTGCTGTGGGAAAAGACATTTATATTACAAAGGCAAACTCAAAAGCTAAATGTTACTGAAAATGTTTTACACCCTTTAAATACACTATGCAGGTTTGTGTATTTTCTGGTGTGTCATTAGGCATTGTTTTATTTATTTAAATGAGCATACAGGTTAAACATGTCGTCTGTCTCTGAAATTGTGTTACTGTGCTACTCATATTACTCAAGCATTTTGAAACATTCCCTAATTGTTCTCTTACGTTTTAACATCTTCACAGCTACAGTCATCACTGTGTCTGCCTTAGACATTCCATAAGCAGTGGCTTCCACCACCTTCCCAAATGCTCCAGATCCAAGAGTTTTTCCTGGGATCACAGGGAAACAAACGTAATTTAGAAAACATTCAAATTGACAGGCTGTTTTTTGTTTAAATAAGAACTGCTCCAAAATCAGCAGTCAGTGGGAACATCAATATATTCTGTTTATGAGTCAAGGGGGTGTGGCTTGTGGGGAAGCGGGATATGCTAGATCCTGTTAGGTCCTGTTTGTTGACGGATACTACCATTAATTTGTGTGTAAGATATGACAATATGTCATGAGGTAGATAATGTGCTTTACAAAAGGTGCCAGCTATCTCACTGCCATAAACAATGAAACAGCTAATAAGCCATCAAATCTTTGTCAAATTCTGAGTGACTTTGCAATCTTTAGTGCAACAGACCTGTAAGAAGTTAACTTAAAAAAATGTCACACAAAACAAATACTTCAATGCTGTAAAGAAGTAAAAACACTCTCAATGTTTAATGTACTAAGGACAAAAGGCATGACTCAGGGACCTCACTTACCAAATCGTAGCTTATCTCTGGGAAACTCCCATTGGTGGTCGTAGGGAAGCTGAGTGGGGTCAATGTACACATAGTTGTTTCCATGGATACCCTCGATGACTTTCCACTGTATTTGATATTTGGGTTTCTATGGAAGATACAAACGACAGACAGATAAATAAGTAGAAATGGGATAGAGATTCATGCAAAGAAAAACATTACCAAACAAGCATAAACAACTTTTATAGTTTCTTAATGGTAAAAAGGCAATTTTTTTGTAAGACTTGTATGTGTGCTCAAAAGTAAACAAAGATCACTTATAAAGACTTGGGTTGTCATTTTATCAATATGGTAAGATAAATAGATTATTTAAACAAATATTTAAATAAATAAACAGTAACTTTATATTTCTTTTTAAAGTTTCCATGATAGCGTAGACATTTACCCTTTAGAAGCTGTGTTTGCAAACTGCTGGAGGTGTGTGTGTATGTATCTCCAGTGATGTGTGATAAAACATCAGGTCTTATGACTGAGTAAGTAAATAATTTCCTTGAGTGCGTATTGTTTCAGAGTTCCCCTAAAGGGTGGGAGGGTGGCCAGGTGTGACAGGTAAACTGCCTAAAGTATAAGGCCCAATCAAATAATCAAAAAACAAGTTGTTTTTGAATAACCACATAAGCTAAAATAAGGCCACAGTATTATTTGTTTTTAATACAATAGGTGCAAGATTAAAACTTATTCTAGGTAGCTTGTGTTTTGTCTCAATAATGTTGCAATGATCCCTGTGTTGGGATGGATACAATAAATGCTATTTTACCTGCATATACTTGTAGGACAACACAATAAGGATGAGAACAAGGATAACTGCCGCAGCAACAAATCCAATGAGTAAGGGTGTAAAAAGCTCATGAGGAACAGTGTTCTCTGTAAAGATTCAAACAAAAAGGTAACTATCACCAGAGATCTAAAACGAAAGATGCAACTCTAGATTAATATTTCCTGACCTTTGTTATCATATGTGCCCTCACATCCATATCAATAAGCCACATCAAGTACCCCTTTCAACATTAACATTTTCAAAAAAAAATTTTTTTTAATTAATTTATTATCTAAAATACTGTCTTTTGACTTCCCTACTACTGCAAATAAATGTTTTATTATATTTTGGAACCTGCTTAAATACTCCCTTAGGAACACAACCCTCATAGGGGAATTGATGGATAATCAATACACATGACTCCTAGGGATAGGGATAAATTTCAAGAACAAGAATTTCAAAAACACAGTAGACCTGATGCTAACCTTGAAACTTAGACAAGGGTGGCACTGGAAATAAAAATAATTACTGCATTAGTACAAAAACACAGTGGTTGCCCTGCTAAATTAGCTGTTAAACAACACTTCAACAATAAAGAACCAGCAAAGTTATGCAATAATTACTAGCCATAATTGTATTTAGCGAGGTGTGACAAACCTTGCTATTCGTAAAGCTCTTTGAGACTCACTTTTAAAACTGTAACTTTGTTTTGGAATTGTTACGGTATGTGTATGTGTTCATGCATGTTATGTTATTGTTTTTCTACACTGTTCTGAGCGGTGTAGTAAAGCTCTTAAGCTATAAGAAGCTTTCACTCCATTTCAAACCAAAGAATGCAGACTCGGCAGGAAGTAATCCCCTGTAAGCTTGCCATTGGCTTTCACAGTCTCCCAATTCTCCCTCCATCCATATTTATCCTCTGCATATCTACTGTATCTATCAGCCCATTGCAAAAAATAACTCCAAATTCTTCCACAACACATACAATGTAACATTAACAGATATTTTCTGCATCTAGTTCTGCTGAGGTCTCACAGCTTTAATGACTTGAGGCTCGATGTCCCAATGGTTTTCTTGGCCCTGTTGCAGCCAGAGCCTTCAGAGTCTAAACAAGTTCATCTATCACCTAACAGGCTTTCCTGGAGAAGTGGGGGTCAGTGCAGGCTTGTACCCCCAACCTCCAAACCAACTCCTGATGGATTTGACAAACTGTATACGTTTGACTGCAGTTTTTAACTTCCGGCCAGGTTAGTTGTGTAAAATATATAAGGCATGTAGTCAGCAACTTTCACAAGAACTAAAAATAATACAGAAACCAGAAACCAACTAAACTTGTTATGACTGATCTTTTGTTAGCCATTTTGTCCTAACAATATTACCAGTATTAACTAGGAGACAAAAAACTGGTGATTTGCAACAAATACAAACCCAGGAGATAATCCCCAACAGTTGGTAATGCTAGGTTTACAAAAGACACAAGATTAGGGCTAAAATCTGCACCTCTGTTGATATAACAGTCTTGCTTTTGTTTTTTCTCTGCTGGTCTACACAGGTTTAGAAGAAGGATGAGCAGGGACATTGCAGCTGGTTTAGGTTATTTCAAATGATGCAGCCAGGACACGGCTCACAGCTGGAGTAAATGTAAAGACATAATTGGGTATGTTTCCTCTTGTTAAGTTGGTTAACAATTCCTGGAAAACTACAAGCACTTGGGTTAATATCTCTGGCTCACACAAGACAATGATACGAACTGAGACTTTCAAAAACAGAGAAAAAATCAGAAATACTCAGTGCCTCAAACAAAACAGTATGTATTTTAGATATCAATGAACTGGATTTCATCCTCCAAAGTGCTACTATATAAAAACCTCTGTTTCCAAGACGGACTGATAAAAAGCACCTGCATGTAAAAAATTACGTAAGTTGCCTAATGCCAGCCAGTCAGTATTATAAGCAACATGTATCAGCCAGTCAACAGACTGTGGGCAGACTGATGTAACTCTGTTATTGCTGGAGTTTTCACTATCTGTCTAAAGGAGTGGATGTTTGTGTATATGTGTGTGTGTGTGTGGGTGATTTTAAGGCTTATTTACTCACCACTGATAGAAAACAGAGTGTAAACAATTTCTCCATTGGCAGATGCCACACACTCAAGGGTGGGGTAATTGTTCTTGGTGATGTTTAGACGACTCTCCACTGCGCCCTTCCCAAAGGGTGGATTTGTCATGGTTACAGTGACAACATCTTCCTCCTCTTGAGTGGCATTCAGCAAATTAGAGCACCTGATGAGGCATGCACACAACTGAAGAATTCATTGTTTTCGTAATTGTCATGACCATTTGTTATTATTTGTTTTAAAAAAACTATAACTACAAAGAATAATAAAGATTTGAACAAAAGCAATGTTTTGTATACAACAAAGCACCCTATTACTGTGGAGACAAAAGGGAGGCATAACAACAAGTGCCTTTAAGTCTCAAAGCTTTAGGAATTGTTTGTATGTACTTAGAACCAATACATATCAAGACGCATTAACCCTATTTGCACCTGATACTAAAGAAAAAGCTCACCTAAAAATAACTTCCATTATTTACTCATCCGCATTTCATTCAAAATCTGTATGACAGAAACATGCATTTCTCCTATGTTCACTTCTGATCAGACCTTGAGGTAACCAGCAAAGTTGAAAGTCTTGTTTTAACGCTTAAGAAAACAAACAGCAAATTAAAAAACCTTGACGGCTGTCTCAGAATAAATCCAAGTGAAATGCAGTGATGTCAAATGCTTTTTTTATCTGTTACTCCACCTGATGCTACTTCAAATTATGACTGGTTTACATTCTTTGTTATCACTTGTCACTGTATTATTGATTATACTGAGATTAAAAAGTGCTTAGTATGGTAGAAATCTCCTAACTTGTGACAGAGGAAGCCTGAAGCCTGCATAACAATTGAATGAGATCAGGAGACACAATGTACTAGGTGTTTATATGCTGAAATTGAAGCAGGTCATGTTATCCTGATCAGATTTGATCATCATGGAAAATGATTTGACGGAAAAAAGGATGTGATGAAGCCTGTGTTACAATGTTCTCTCACCACTTTTACCATCTAAGAATAAACAACCCCATGGAAGCTGCCTTTCCCCATGTAATCAGGCAGTGTCACATGACCAATCACTCTGTTAATGTCACAATCATGACAGAGTCAAATTACATATCCTCACAGAGTTCCCTTAGAATGAAAGAAACAGGCCAAAGGGCTAATAATTAATTCATACTGCTTAAGCATGGTACAAGCTATTCAATTGAGTGAGAGTAAGATCAATATGCAATTATCTACAGTATGCTTGTGGACCCTTTGCGTACCACATGCTAATATTATATTATATTATTAGCACAACTATACAAAAGAACATTAAACATACCTTGAATGGGGTTGGTCGCAGTAATACCACCTAATCTGAGGGGTGGGGTAACCCTCAGCCACACAGCGTACCTGTCCATCAATCGGGCCTTCATAGGACACAATCTGAGGTTTACCTAATAGTCAAAGATGGATCAGGGTCAGCTGAATGTGTTTGGTTAGTAAGATGAAGCATGTTTATACAATCTAATTTTCTGTTACTTTGCAAGCTATCATTTTGTCTATACAAATAAAGTGACAGAGATTAATATTATAATGATTTTTTGTTTCTTTGAAATGTGGGCCAAATGTGAGGCCTGTTTGTTAATCTGTTTGAGATAAGTAATCAATAATCCTAACATAATAGAAAATTATTACAACGTAATCACACATTTGCAGACTTTAAACTCAACTCTTGCTTGTGTGTTTTTGCATTATTCACGATGGCCTCTACTATTGTTAGTGGACTTAATAAAAAATTGTGATTGATTCCCCATGAATGTGAGCACACACAAAGGTCCCACATTTTAAATTCTTATCAGGTAAGCGGAAAATCCTAATATTTGATATTTGCATTCATTGTTTTTACTTACTTATGACATGGACTTCGAATCTTTTATGCACAGTGGTGTCTCGGTTTGAGCATGTAAAGGTGTACACCCCACTCTCCAACACCTTGAGACGGACCAGCTTTAGCTCGCTGGTGTAACTGATGAATAGAGAGAACAAAAAACATTAATATTATAAAAACATATTACATAATATCATTTGAATACTTATGAATAACATTGAACTAATGGAACGAAGTGTACATTTTATAATATTTTTACTGCTGCTGAAGCATGAATGTACAATGTACAAAGTAACTTATCAAAACAATGGACCTCCATCTGGAAACATACCTGTTCCCATCTGACCAGCTGGTAATGACATGATCAGTAGTATTGGTAAGTTTTACACCACTGTAACTCCAAGAAAATGTATGAGGTTTTGGGTAAGCGTCCATAACCACACGCAGGGACAGACTTTCCCCAGTCCGCACTTTCTTTGTGCTGTTCTCCACATTTGTTAGGTTAATGAAGCCCTTACCTACACACAATCATAAAGCAATCACTTATTTTTTTCTTTAAAACATATCAGTCTGTTTCAAAGTTTATGGCCACATTAGAACACCATTAATTTAAACTTTGGAGTTATGTGGCTTTTAGTCCATGTATGTAGCTCAGGATCCATCAATATGCTTCTGTACTCCCATAATTTGACAAAATTAAATTTAAGATATAAAATACTTTTTTTCATCTCACCCTGCACTGCAAACATAGTCCAATCGAATGCTCTCTAGAATAAACATCTACTTCCCCTAATACCATCTGCAACCAACTAGTATATAAGTTAAAAGCTTTTACAAAATGGAGACGAGCCCTTCACTATGTTATGTCCCAGACTTTCTGTTTCAAAACATATTTATAAAACAGGGACCCACCATAGATGTCGACCAAGACTAACTTTACACTGGTCCCTTTCTCATTCATTGCTTCACAGCTGTAATTCCCTGCGTCTGGTATCATCACAGAGGGCAGGGAAAGGGTGGCTGTCCGCACATGACAAATGGGCTCAGTCAGAAGGCGTGAGGTTTGCTGCACTGATGGTTGCTTGATACATGCAAGAGAAAAGTGGACACTGAGGCAACTCAGAAGAGATGGGTGATGTGTGTGAGCATATGTATTTGTAGGTGTGTTTACTAATATAATCTTTATTAGAAAACAAGAGTCTTTTATTTTTCTAATCTTATAGTCTCAGTCTTTAGTCTCAGTTGCCAGTGAAGTCTAGACAGAAGACAGCAGCTGTGGTCACATATAATTCTATAAGGTTCACCTTGAATCATAGTAAATCCAATTTGGGTGTAATTACAAGTACAAACAACTCTTCATTTCATTCTTAGTGCAAAAATACTAAATTGATTACAGAAACACATTACCAATAAAAAATTTGTTTTTTTAATTATGTGCACCTGTATTTATGTTTTGATACAAGGGTATACAATACTATGTTTAACCTCACTGTGCTATGGAGTGTAATTTTGACCCTGTTTAAACTTAATAAAACTTTTTAGCCTTTTGTACTATTAGTTTAATCCCATAACAGTCGCAAGTAATTTTTTAATTGTTTTACCACTGAAGCGTAATGCCTGAAGTGTATATGTACCAAACTTATAGCCGGTAGATTTGTGAGAGAACTCTTACCACTCCACGTGGAGCCTTCCACCTAACTGTGATGTCACTGTTGACATTTGAGGTGGAGCAGGAAAGAGAAAGTTTCTCCCCCTGGGTGAGCAGAATTCTTTGAGGTTGACCCAGTGTGATCAGAGGGGGTGCGTCTGGAACTAAAAGCAAAGAAGCATGGTGCATTGTATCAAAGCAGCAGGGAATTGTGGGAAAGGAAGAACAGGATAAAATGGGGTAGCATCAACATTCACGTGTCTGTGCTCTCTTTATATTTGTAAATCTCTCTTGCTCTTTTTCTCTCACCAAGGCGGACATTGAGTTGATATTCCCCAGATTTAACTGTGGCTCCTTGCAGAGTCCCAACGCAGATGTAGCATCCCTCAAAATCTTTTCTAACATTGTTCAGTGCCACACCCATCTCAATGCTGGATGAATATCGCAAGTTGTTGGGAAGGGATTGTCCATCACATTTCTCGAGGTGCAAGTCTGTCATGTTAGGGTCTGTTGGCAAGCACGGGATTGTTACTGTGTCTCCTTCTCCAGCAACAATGTCGAACACAATGCCCCTCCTGAAGGGATTTTCAGGATCTGCTGAGAGTAATGCTAAATCAAAAACCAATGAAACACAACCAAGGGGGCTTAGACATTATGATATCACAGCTTAAAGAAAGAGAGAGTGCAACAAAAAGAAAGTGTAGATTAAAAAAATACCCTTCATCATACAAAAAATGATATGTATATAAACACAACTAAGACATGTTAGCAGTGTTTACATTTGTGTAGTTTTGGAAATTGTTTTGTTTTCTTTCCTGGTGTTTAGATTGAAGAGTTTATTATTATGGGACTATATAGGTGCACATACAGTGCTTTAAAATAATCACAACAGAGAGGTACATAGACAGGTCAGGCAGGTTTTAAGATAGTCTAGTGTGAAGACTGTGAGGATTTAGGGAACAGTTCTGTTGGAAAAGCGTGTTTAACCACACAAGCACAATATGGAACCACACAAAATGATCAAAGGTGCCTGAGCGTGTGTGTATGAAAAGAGGGAAAGCAAAAGAGAGACAAAAAGATAAAATTAGCAAGAACCACAAAAACATGCAAGAACATGTAAAGGTGCAGACATAAATAAAATGTGGTTACATAAAAAAAATTTACTCTACTGTACTGTACCACTACTGTACTAAAATACTATAATATTGTATTCTAGCAGTATTTACATATATTATCATTAACAGCCTATCATTAACAGTACACATCTGTCTTTATACTTGCATGTTAGTGCAGTTATAGTATTATAGAAGGCACTATAAGACAAGAGGAGGATTCAAGACAATTCCTAACATACTGCCCTACCGACATGTCAAATAACCCAGGCAATTTATGACACCAAATTGTAAGATCCTATATATATCTATACCCACAAATGCAGAAGACCAGCTTACCTTTAACATACACGTAGATGGAGCTCTTTTCACCAGACACCTCCTCTCGACAGGAATATTTGCCCATGTGTTGTGGGCCTGCTCTGGACACTTTATAAACTGTGAATTTGCCCTCCATTTGTTCTTCCTTTAGGGTACGTGAGGGGCGATCTTCTCGCAGCCAGCGCACCACACTGTTACTATGGCAACGCAAAATAAAGTTGCTGTGCAGGGGAACAGTGAGCTGGGGTCCGTCTGGGGTGATGGTGGGCCTGGACCTGCCTGAGTAGAATTAACACTGTGAATATGGGAGCCATAGGTGCAAGACCAAAACGTTTATTCTGTTATAAGAATGCTATAGTCAATATTCAGGTGGTAACTCAATATAGAATAATTTACACATATAGAAAAGCACATACACATTTATATAAATAAACACAAACAAATCCTCTTAGGTTGCATAAATGGCAGTTAAGGGTATGAAATAAATTGTTTCATAACTCAGCAAATCCAGAAAAAACAAGCTATTTAAGTTCCTCTTATACTAATTACTCGAGGTTACGATTTGATTTTAGGCAATTATGTAGAACCTTCTAAGCCAGCCACAGGGGAAAAATATTAGGTGTGTCTCTTCTTTTTCTAGTTGTCTTGGTTTCTGCAAACAGCATCATTCTCCAAAAATGTTGCATTGCCCTGCACAGTTTAAATCCAATATTTGTTGATGACTACGTTGAATGTGACAAAGTCTAAAAATTAACGTGTCTATGAATTATAATTCTTCAGGTGCACTATGCTTTAACAGTAGCCATCTCCTGTCAATGTGAATAGGTGAACAGTGGCGATATTTAACATATAATATAATAAGAGATTAAAGGAAAAAGTGGGAGACAGGAAAAGTAAACCATGGTGTGAAGCATGACTAATCGTNTATATATATATATATATATATATATATATATATGTGTGTGTGTGATATATACCATATATAAACTATGTTAATTAAATATTTTACATGTAAAGTAAATACTACTTTTCCATTTGAAATAACTTAAATGGGAAACCCAAAACTTTCTTCTTTGTATTTTAATAGTAAGCCTTTCTACATTTATTTCTACATTTTTAGTTTTTACATTTTTTTTACATTTTTTTCTTAGAAAGTGAGAGAAAAATGGGCGAGTAGTTAATGGCTTCAATTGTTGCTTCAGGCCTAAACGAGATAACCTGATAAAAACTGTGGTTTAGCCTAATGGGTTGCTTGCTTCATTGCAAACTGTCAT
>JAZGTJ010002236.1:0-44263 GCA_036877575.1 Botia almorhae | reverse complement strand
AATGTTATTTTTTTGTTTTGCAATATCGCACAGCGATGAATCTTTCACAGTAGACACAAGCAAGTATTAAGAATGTAAATAGGGTCCATTATGATTTTATGTTTTTAGGAAATTAAAACATCGAAACCTAGATGAAGGGCAAGAATTATGTCTGTACTTAAAAGGCAGCTTTGAGCTGTGATTTCCAGAGGGAACCTGAAGCCCCGCTTGTGTTTTACCATTCTCTCACTCTCAGAGATGCTGCAGTCTCTGAACATTTCCACTATGCTAACAGTAACGGTTATGGCTTTGCTGAAATTATGAGGACTGTATTTAAAATAGTTGATGTTTTTCTTTGGCTCTGGGCAGCGGTTTCGATTCTTGATGATTGTTTTTGTGTTTACTCTTCTCACAACATTCCAGTTGCTTCATTAATTATTAAAAGACTGTCTCCCATCCCGTGTAATAAGGAACGTTCTCAGAACGTTGGCTAATGTTCTCTAAAAGTTCTCTAAAAAGTAGTAAGGTTAGCAAAACATGATCATATATCAAAAACATTATTCTTAGGTTGTCAGTGGAACGTGTTAAAAACGTTACAGAATTCACCCGCATGCTCCTAGAACTTTTAACATAACAATTTTAACATTTTGGACATAACATAATGGAAACGTTAGGGAATCAGAGTTATAACCTAAAACTGTTAGCTGGCCTGTCAGGAACCAAAAAACCACACAAACACTGTGTTGTTTTCCTGTGTTTGAGCCGACCACCCCTCGCACTCTTTGTAGTCCATCTCAGATGTTTTTAATTCCAGCAGTGGCCTGTGAACGGACTCACACATGCAAAAATCATTATCTTAGCGGCTCTGGGGCTTATCGGAGAGAAGTTCTTCTATGAACAATCAATGGATATTTATTGCCGCGCAGGCCTTGATAATAGTTTTCACCTTCAGCAAGTTCATGAGGACGTGCCTCATTGTAGCAGCTGCGGTACAAGTTCCTACATGTGTTTAATCTTGAAGACTTCCCAGAATCCTCAGGGGAGTCCAGAGCATGCCAAAATAGGCCCAAGAAAAGTCGCTGTAGGCTTGATTAGCTTGTAATTAATTCATTTATAATCGCTAAGCATGGTTCTGTGATTTAATACAGTAAGAATAGCATGCCATTAAATACTAGGGCCGGTCTCTGAGGCAGAGAACAATGATCTGAGCAGACTAGCTCTTCTGGGGTCAAGAATTTTTGGGCGACCACCAGACCATTAAGTAAAGTCTATCTCAATGCCCACTGGAGCATCTAAACAAATAAATCTACATTTGGCCCTGCCATAATCTCAGCGGAATAGCTCCACCAGTCTGTATTATTGCTGTGGAGACGTAGAGCACTGTGAATTCACACTAAGCGATGACACGCACACAGATCAGCCTATAGAAAAAGTACCTGTTGTTTTCGTCATTCGTTTTCAATGACACACGGAGCCCCATTACGTTCATTGTGGCTGAAGACCCTTATCCCCCAATTCAGGAGTGGGAGATGGTCCTCCATGGCTTCTTACACACCTTTCACCCTCTTGTCACTATGTGAATGCCAGTCAGACTCTGCCATTTTCACAGACCTTTATCTGGATGGCACAAAGTGTGGGCGCCTTTTGTTCGAGTCAATGGCTCTTTTTGATTTGTCCCTACAATCGCCAGTGCAGGAGATGGCTTTTCCGCACCAGTTGCAGTGTCCGCTGCCGTGGCAACACCTCCAGTCGAAAGGTCCAGAAGCTCAAATGTCCCAAAGGTTGAGCTGTACGTGACAAACACAGTATTCATGGAATCTGAGACAACTTAGCAAAACCCAGCTTGTTGGAAAAATGTTTCCGTAACATTTCCATTAAGTAACAAAAATGTTATTTCGAGGAACATTCAAAATATCCAGTTTTTTAAATGTTATATATTCAAATATTTAAATTCTAAAACACTTTTAAAGCGTTCCACTAACAACTTACTAATACCATTTTCTTCTTACAAGAACATTTCTGTTAACAGAGACATTTTAGAGGACTTCTAATTCATTCTGGTGACGTTCCCTGTAAAAATATCGACCGAATGAACACAGGGCTTCTACAGAAGCAACAATTTGTTTATCCAAAACGTTCCTCACCCTCAATCCTGTATGAAGCTCTTTCTTTAGTGACAGCCAAAAGGAGAAGTTTCAGAGAATGTTCACAGCGTGCAGTGAAAGAAACAGCAACAAAACGTAGTTCGTTAAACGTTTTTAAGCTAATTTGTTATATGCCTATAATTTGTTATATGCCGAAACAAGCCCTCTCGACACCTGTCACACAGGTGTTTTTATCAGGTTTTAATCAGAGATCTGTTTTATCCCGACCCCAACCTCTCGTCGAGGTGAAACAGACCATCCACCCCTGATCTCCTGAGCTGCGCTGAGGAACACTTAAAATTCAGTAATCGTACTATTTCCGTGAGGCCGTTTTAGTAGTACTTGCTTTCTGTTCTACACGCCAATGCTTACATGACAGGATACATTACGATCTACATCTCTGGTCTTCTGAAGCGGTCCTGCCTCATGAAATTCTGTCCTGGGGAACATCTAATCCTACGATTGAGCTCAAATAAAAGCGCTTTAATTTTGGTAGGCGTGTCATTAATCTGGACCCAATTTTGGACGTCAGGGGCTCAGAGGTTACGGAACATGTCGAACGTTACTCCCTCCATGTCTGGCAGAAAAGAGGTTTTCTAAAGAGGACCCGACAGCAATGTTCTCCGATCCCCAGTGAGCAGTAGAGGACAGGATCAGACTTTATATAGATTGTAATTGTTTCTCCACCTTCCATCTTTTTTTCTTCTTTTTGGGCTAGATTCAACAGCACAAGGTCACGGCTCCAAACCTGCTTTATTGTTTCCGCAGGTCACAGCGGGCTGACATGCATCACACCTATTATTCCTCTCTAACAAATGGCTGTCTGACGCTCTGATGTATGGCTCCCTTTTCGAGCTGCTTCTATAATACCCCTGACAGATTTTTTCTTCTCTTTTCGCGACGATCCATCTTCTTTCCCCCTCCGTTCTTTTCTGTTCCGTCTGCTTCTGTTTAAATCTGTAAATTTCATGACGCCGTTATGATGGATAATCGCGGTTTTGATAAAGAGTCAGTTTCGGATAGCGGGCGAGACGCGCATTGATCTTGTGCTTGGATAATCTGTTTTCGACAAGAAAACAATCTTGTTAGACGTTTCATTGCTGTTAATAAGCGTATAGAGGGGTTCTGGTGTTCCTGTAGCTCAGCTGGTAGAGGATTGCATTAGCAATGCAAAGGTTGTGGGTTCGATTCCCAGGGAAGACACATTCTGATAAATGGTATACTAAAGCGTATACCAAATGTGTAAATGTAAAACCAGACAGATGTTACCTAGTACAGTCAGCACTGTGGAAATAGTTTGTGTTGAAACCCGACAAGTTGGCATCAGAATGCTAGCGACTAAAACTGCTTCCACCGGGTAAAATGTTTTACTCATTAAAGATCTGTTTCACCTCTAGCTAGGATTTCAGACCAGGCCAAATTGCCACCATAAGGGATACTGTACGGCAGAGTCGGTAATGAGCTCTCGCGGTGAGGCTGAGCGCGCCATCGTCAGACTGCTGCATTTGTAGCGAGCTACAGTTTTACATTAGAATTAGGGCTTTATCACTGCCCGCGCTGCAGGTAGCCGGGTCTTGCATGGCTTACGTGGTCAGACAAACATTTGGAATCCTGAACCATCCGTGCCAAGGCTGGGCCTCACTGATGAAGCGCTCGGGCGAGTTTGTTTAGCTCCCCGCGGCTAGCTTTCATTACAGAAAGCCCAAAACCGTACCTCTGTTTGTGAATTATTTATGCGGGCTGTTGCGTGGATCTGCTTCACTGTGTGTGCGGGTTTTAATTAAACGGAGCCAGTCACCCTTAGACAGGCTACTAGAAGGGCAGGCTTACAGGGGCGAGCTACTAAAATGCTACACACATATTCAGGGCACAGCTGACAACAGGGAAATACTGCTGGCCCAGGGTGTGTGGCATCCCAGCTAACAGGGAAGGTATTTAGAATGTTGGTTAATGTTCTCTACAAGTACTCTCAAAGTTATCAAAAAAGTTCTTGTATAGTCCACTATTTAAGAATAACATTTTTGAAAATATAATGTTTTCTGTTTTGGTTACATTAAAGACACTGCACTCCAAACGCTGTCAAACACAGTCAAAAATGATTTAAACTCACCTTCAGGAAATGACACAAAATTAGACAAAAAAATGTTGTGAGCTGACTGGATACATATCAGCGTTTAAAAGACCATTAACAAATCACATGCCACAGTTTTAAACTGGTAATCAAGTCAAAAGAAATGACAAGTAACAATCTGTGGAACCAAATTTCAATCAAACGCCTATTTTTATTACTTTTTACCAGTGTTGTGCTGAAACCACTCAATTACAACAACAAACGTACCAGTTGAAGTTCTCTCTTACACTCCCCTAATCTTGTTAAAACTAATCCTGCAGATTCCATCACTCCCAACAAGAATCTTGCGAAGTGGAGCTGAGCTAAATATTTAAATATGTAAATGCGAGTTTGTTGCGCGAGTTTGATAATCGCCACTGAATGGTCGCTTTGCTTCATTCAGAGCACTGCATTCAGTCATTACAAGCATTGCTGGAGATAACTATATAAATAAATGTAAAAGGAGCAACGAGTGATTCAATATTTATTCTCACAGTAATTGGCAAACACCAGAAGCTCAGCCTTGGAAAAGCATGAGGACTTGTTTTACAAACCTAAACTCTCATCGGGGCAAACTTAAGTCACAACCCTTGCTTCACAAATAAGGAGTAACAGAAATTTTAGAAAGAATGATTGTTTCAGCTGAGCTGAGAGCAAGTCTGTCAGAGAAAGCCAGTGTCTGTCTATGTATGTTAGTACATACAGGTTGAAGACGTTATTCTCCATCAACAAAGATGTCAATTTTATAACAGTATTGCAAAACATCACTTTAAAAGTTCCCCAACACTGTGTTTAAGCATTGCTAACTACTTCGCAAGTTCCACTGGCCAAGCTATGGAAAAGACAACTTGTGGTAATCTTGCAGTCTGGCTCTGACATAACAGTGTCCTCTCTGAAATGATCTGCACACATGTAAAACACACCTGGAAATCATCAGGGAGGCTGTAACATTTATTTAGCTCAATGGGATGCTACCACCTGCTTGAATCTATCAGACCCCTCATCACCAGCGACTCCCTTCACACCCACTCCACAGATTCTATATTCCATAGTCGGGAAAAATATTCATAGCATTACTGTGCCACATAAGATCTTCAGAGACAGTCCCAACTAGATTATTGGTGAAAATTCCTTCAAAGCAAGGCACGCCGTCTGGACAGAGGGTCACTTTCAAGCACGGGTGCTAAGTTTAAACAATGTATGCCCGTGAGGGCCTGGTTTGAACCCAGGATTTATTAACATTCTGGACAGAGGGAATCTGGACAGAGGGAATCAGGCCAAAAAATGGCCTGAAAATGGCCAAAAAATGAAGCTCTAGTTCAATTATGACTTTATCCCAATAATTTATTTACAAAAACGCACCGAACAAAATAAAACCAAATAAATTTGTCCAAATAAAACGCACGGGGTTTGTGCCCTACTCAACCAAATCATGATATTTACATTCCAATGCGATTCCTGAATCTGAAATGAGGTTGTAATGAGGTAGATATGAGATAGTAAACACTTTTTTTCACAAGTTACTTTATATTGGGTAGCGGAGCACATGAATTCCCAGAATTCCTAAACTTGCGATAAAGAAAATTTTCATACTGTGCGGCATTCCCAATCCAATTTAAATTCCAGCTCACAAAATGGAAGTCTATACTTAATTAGCATTTTGCCAAAACTGTTTCGGGCACGTGTCAACAAATATGCGTGCGCAGGTATACTCACCCAAGGTTAACGCTCTACTCGTGCCATTGCAGGCCCGCAAAGGAGGGTAAACGGAGATCAGGAGTTAAACGCTCACAAGCGTGCTAAATTATCTGCGGAAATCAACACAGTCCTCATTAATTACACAATAGGCTGTTCGTCATTCTCCCACTCCCTCTTTGCCGCCTCCCCCGCCACACACCGTAACGAAGAGGCCCTGCAGATTAGAGGAGGATGCGTCTTTCAAGCCGAAACAAGCTCTGATAATGCAGCCGATGACTCCCAATCACCTTCAGCTCTTAGGATCTGGATGGAGGGAGTGACACACAGTGACATTAGTCGCTGTCACCTTGCTCTCGATAATCGCAATAATTTTTTCACGGTTAAGGAAAAAACAACGCGCTGCACGCTTGATTATCTCGTGAGCGCCCAGCGGTGCCCTCATCCTTACCCACGCGGCCCGTGACGTTCCCATAGATGGTGTTTTATGCCCGCGCGAGTACGACACTTCATCTATCTCATCGGACGACTCTTCAGTAGACGCTCCTGCTCGCTCGAGAGAGGTGCACTGGAAGCGAGTATGCAAATGCTAGGGAAGATTTATAGTGTAATCTCTGACTCTAAAGATTGATCTAACATTACCACTGAAGCAATATAAAGTTGGCTTTTGTCTCGTTCTCCAGTGGAATACACTGAAATAAGCCTGGAGACTATCCATTATTTCCCAGTAGAGGTGGATTACTCCTGGCTCGCCTCTGTTTGACATTTACAATATGCATTTTATTATTGGAACTGATCTGTGAATTAACGCTGGTATTGCAAGCCCAGCGCGAACCTTCACAATCTAGCCGAGCATCCACCCTCTCTGCATCTCCTCTGACCTTTCTGCGCTGCATTATTTAACACACACAAAACCGGCACACCGGCACACAACGCTGGCAAATGGAATTGACAGTGACATATGGTGGCAGGCGGCTATCGTGCATAATTGAGAACCTCAAAATGGGAAGCAGCGCCAGCTCTCAGCCAATAGCGTTTCCTGACGCTAAACTCGCCTTTAATTATTAGCGTATTTTGGGATATCATTGCCATTTATAATGGAACGATCTTTGACGTTGCACCTTGATTAAGAAGCGAGAAGGAGAATGCGTATTGGAGATCGGTTCTATTCTTAGTAAATTAGGATTCTGCTACGGTTCTTTCTCAATAGAAACGAAAAAATGAGGAAAGAGGAGATTCAAAAGGCCCCAGCGGTCCATGGCTGGACAGACTGGAGGATAAAATGACATTTCTGTAGCGCTGTAGAGTAAGAAAAGGCAATCACATTCAAGGCTGATAGGTCAGATGTTCAGACTACAGAAAGTTTTTCTACTGCATTTACACGGTCAACAATTATTATTTTCTTCATCGATATGTGGCCCGGATTGTGTTCCGCGTAAACAAAATGAAAACAAACTAACGAGCGAAAAACCCAACCCAAACGCTCAAAAATCCTTTCTTTTTTTTTTTACATACACGTTTATACTTAACGTGTACTATTTCCTACATAAATCATTTGAGAACAGCTACCTTAAAAGGTGCCGTATGAAAACAAATTAAAATAAAAACATGAATAATAACACAACGCATCAAAAAGCAGAAATTCGCAAGTCGTTGCAAATGCAAATTTTCACCTCACTTAAGGATAACAAATTGCGAGTCTAAAACCCAGCCACAAATATAATTGTTTATCTAATACGCATTAAAGCAAACCCAGACGGCCTGCTGATGCAACAGAGAGAAAACACTGCAGCTCAAAACTGCCAGCTCATGCTCAGTAATTCCAGAGCTTTACACACAAACTTTTGCCTCCCCACAGCCACTATGAGCTTGTTGAGCTAACCAGCCAGATCGCAGTCCGGTTTCTCTCGATAAAGCTGCTGGTCAAACACGCGGCTGATGTCATCAGCTGCAACAGACATTCAAGCACTGAATACTCAATGAACTTGATCAATTGTAGTCCGTCAATGTGAAGTTTGACTCTAGAAAAACAGGATACTGTTGAAATTTTATTTCCAGCATGCGGTTTTAAAGTGAACGCTGTAAAATCGAAGCGGCGCAGCGTAAAATAAACCGTACGTATGTAACAGGTGGTAATACTTCTCAATACTCATTTAATTTACTGGTTGAAGTCTGGTTGAGAAAAGACTAGTTGACTAAGTTAACTACAGAAGGTAGTTATGTTTATGCATTTAGTATAGGTTTTTATCCTAAACAACTTACAGTGTATTCAAGATATACAAGTTATCAGTACATGTGCTCCCCTGGGAATCAAACCCACAACCTTTGCACCACAAACGCAACGCTCTACCCATTGAGCTACAGAAACACTGTGATTATATTTATATTGCACAACTTTTTTTGTCAGAAGACATCACAAGCCCTCTGATTTGTAACCACTCCCCCAACCACCTGTTTCAGAGACACACCCTCACTTCCCAAACACACATACCTGTACATATATACAAATATATACTAAACGTCTCTGTTGAAAATCTGTAGTTATCTGTAGTTAAAATCTGTAGTTAAGATAGTTAAACACCAAAACTATGTCGGCATGACTGACAGGGTGAATTAATCGACCCCGTTTACCTCACGCTTTGTTCGCACGTCTCAGCTGCGGCTTTAATTTCGGTCATGTTGTGAACAGAAACGGCTCCAGTGGTGAATATAGAGATCAATGCTCTGTTTGGTATTCATAGCCCTGAGGACCACGGCTCCATGTCCTCGCCCGCGAAACCCCTCTGATAGTTATCCACAAAGTGTCACCGAGGACAAAAAAAGACGACATTTAATAATTAACAAGAGTATACAAGAACGGCAAAGAAAATAAATGATAGCCATGAAAAAAGGACAATGAGTCGACATTAACAATCAGGTCTGCGGGTGACTAACGAGCGAGCCCCGCAACATTTTAATTAGCAGCTCACTGGACGGCCGTGTGATTAATGAACACAATTTTATTTAAGCTTTGCTCTGAATTAATACCAAATTGACATTTAATGAAAATTACTTACCGCCATCAGAATTAAAGCTGTTTTCAGCCCTGAAAACAATAGCCTGCTAGCTAAATGATCTCACCGCCATTAAAACGCGTAAAGAAATATACTAATGCGCGGTAACCATGACAAACGTTTTCGGCTGGTTCTTATTCACTTTACACACCTTTTGTTGTTAGCGGTGATTTTTCCGCCTTTCCTGCTAATGCATATTCATGCTTTTTCGGAGTATGTAAATGCCCTGAATGAAAAAAATCTGCATAATTTTAATTGACACTGCGCGCACTCTGTCGCGCGCGGTTCGCAGAGTAATCGCACGTAGCGTTTAAGAAAGAGGAAGTCTGAGATTTAGACATTCAAATGGCGTCGTTAGTTCCTGCTTTCCCGGTTTATCAGCTGTTTATTATTCATTCTGGAGACTGTTTGAAGATAAAACACTTGATTTGTCTTGGTGGGGATGTTGGTTGCCTGTAGAGCCCGCAGGGCGGATCTTTACCTCAGAACACCTGGGCCAGCTGTTGCCTCACTGACACAATGATCTCAAACCCAGTTAACAATTTAAAGTTGCAATTTTCCCAACTATTAAGTAATAAAAACGTTAAAAAACATTCCACTAACAAATTAATAATAAGGATTTTGATGTATATGACAATTGTTAAAAAGTTATACTATGTTTCTGCAAGAGCGTTTGAAAGAACAAATAGGGAACATTAGCCAATGTTCTGAGAATGTTCCCTGTTAGCTGGGGAGTTAGTGTCTGAGATAAAGCAAATAATTAAACAAGTAGTTCACTTACAAATGAACGTTCTATTATCATTTTTCCACCTTCGTGTTGTTCTAAACCCACAAGATTAAACATGCAATCCGTTACTTTTTGGTTAAAATAAACAAAAATCTGTTATTGAGCAAGTACGTGACAGGTCATACACTACGCGCTACATTTCAAGTCATTTAAAGCCATGCGATATACGCTAGCCTTGTTTCTTGCGCAAAACTACACGGTTATTCGCTAAATATCTTCAAACTTCTCTCCGATCTCTTGTATGCGTACACTCAAGCTTGCTACACCACAATCAGTTACAGAAATGAGCGGTGCAGGAGAAAAGATTTTTTAGTAAATACTGCAGGCCGCCAGATAAAGCGAATTTTATTGCTCCGGGCGTCGCCATATTGTGTAATCTGTTTTTTCTCCGACTGTCTTGCCGCTGGCGCATTTAACAAAGAGTGGAAATTTTAGTGTGGTTTTTAGTAGCGCATTACACCTATTACAGACCGCGAACAAACACGGGGAACAGCACTTTAGCTCTAACACTGAGTTTATTGCTCCTCTCTCTGTAATCAATAGAAATGTGTGGGGCGAGTGGATGGAGGGTGAAACAAGTGATGGAGGAAACAAATCAGAAGTGTTTATTCAGCCGCTGTTATCTGTGTGTGTGTAATAAAGCCCCTCAAGATGGCTGCTGATGACTGTGACCGCAGGGTCAGCCACACACTTAACTAAAGGATTGAGGGATGGTAAATGCTCTTCATATTTGCTTTGGAAAACTCTATTTGTGAGCCTGACTGGCAATATTAGGACAGAGCTCCGGGTAGCTGATTATTCAGTCACACCCTTTTAAAACAAAAAAGCATCTTGCGGTTCGCGTCTAATACGCAGAGACAACTTTAAGTAAGCCATTTGTAGAGTATAAACACTCGGGTGGCTCTATCAAAATATTGCTGTGTTTGTTTGAGCCTCTCAAGATGGTCTATAATACACGGAGAGAGTTAGCGTTAGCATGCCGTGTAATCTCAATGGCAAATGCTTGTTTAGGTACATGCAGCTCTGAAACCCCAAAACCTGGATGCTGGAATCATCAACCTACAAACAACTATGTTCGCTATTTCTCCAGTCATAAAAATACAATCTTTGTATATGATACATATACATTATTCAAATACTGTATTCAAGCATAAATCCAGCTTTCCAAAAATTGCTCACTGGTTCGAATTTGAATGTTATTTTGAAAGGTCTAGGAAATGAAATGTCCAGTCCACATTTTAAAATGCTGAGTGTTTGCTTGGTTATAATAATGTTATTCAAACTTCTTAATTCTGTAACGTTTTGAAAATTTTCCTTTAACAACCGAAGAATAACTATACAGCCATGTATATATATTATTAAAAACAACCTTGTAACATTACTGCAAGAACATAAAATAATAACTCAAAGAGAACTTTTAAAGAACATTAGGCAGCATTCCAAGAACGTTCCCTATTAGCTGGGATTTAGTTACAATACAAAGCCAATTCATCGGACTCCAACAGACTCCAGCAGGGCTCACTAAGATCTTTGGAGCATCCCGAGGGAGTCTATAATACCCGGACTAAAATGCATTACCTTTCATATTCATGTCAAATGGTTGCTTGGATGGCACTTCCAAATCATTTTTTAATATTCGATTTTAGGTTTCGTTTTAGGAGATTAGCAAACTGTTACACCGGGGGGAAATCACTGCCGTTTTCTCTTCAACTGGAGAAAAGAGAAAGTTGTTCCAACCAAAGTGAAGCCAGACATGCAAACGTCTAACATTACAGAACGTTCCAGTCGGCGGTTTCACTGAACTCATTCGGGCTTGAGGCAAAACTTTTATTCCTTCATAAAAAAACACAAACAAAGGCTTTAATTAATTCCTGGCGAGATAAAAAAAATAAACAGGACATCTGGGAGGCTACCTGCTCTCGTAAAATGCTTTCAGACGTGATGGCTCGATTTTAGCTAGTTGAATATACCTCTCTTCCTGCTTGTCAAACCAAGCGCCTTCGTTTTGGCCACAAATTTCTCCTTTTTTAATTAATCACGGGTATCTTTCATACCCCATTGTAACCCTTGCATCCTACACTGTCATTCGTGGAAAAACAGGTTACCTTTTTTTTTTAGCGCCGTGTCTTTTTTATGCGACTCAGCGGTTGGACGGTAAATCAGGCTGACGTTTTCCAGTAGTGGCCCTGGGGAGAGATGTTCAGTGAAATAACAAATTAGCCATTGGAAAAAGGCAACTCAATAATACCACAGACTAATTGCATACGCCGGGCAATGGCCATTAATTCCCTCACTGTAGAATCTTTAGCTCCATTGATCATCTTCTTCATTTGTTTAAATAAATGCGAATGGGAGCACCGAACCGTTGGTGGCTAGGCATTGGCCCGTCCCTCGCCGCTAACCTGAGGGTATCACCGCCTGCACATCAGCAAAAATGAGATGTAGAAACCCATGTTGAATTCGTGTTTCTCCACGAAGAGTAACAAATGAATTATGCAAGCCGTGCCTGATCAATATAGGTTGTGTTTACAAGTGTTAATCGTAATTCTCGTATGCGTACATCCATAAAATCGGATCTTTAATTAGAATCGGTGCCACTAACGGAGCAGAAATGGAGACACGTCTGAGAGAACTGCCATTTTCCTAAAGGTGCTAAATAGCGCCACCCACGGTGAAATCCTATTGGTCCGAAACCCTGCTTCACATACCTGTACATTAAACATGTTCTGATTGGTTTCTCATTCAATGTGGACCGACACATTGCTTGTCACCGAAAACATGTTGCATCACGCCCGGTTAGGACGCGGCGCAAGTCTGCAGCGTTTTGTGTACATGAGTGAGAGAGAGAGAGAGCAACACCTCTGACAGTAATTTATTTGGAGCGGGATCTGCCAGCGGCAGTAACGCCCCCTTCGCATGCCTGGCATCTGTGCTGCCACCCAAAATGTCAGCACACAGAATCGGGCACTCACGGGTCATTAGGGAAAGCTGTCACAGCCCACTGTCGCCTTGTCTCCACAGAGAGAAAGAGAGAGCATCACTTGTCAGACCATGCCGAGCGCAAACACAGACTCCCTCACCTCATCGACTAGTAATGGAAACAAACTCGGGGGAAACTGCATCTTCCAACACATGCCTGCCATAAAACAGAGAAACTGTTGCGAGGTTTTCTTCGCCTGCCCAGATCAATATAGATAATGTATACATTTAGGCTGATCTGAGAGCTGTGTGCTGACAGGTAAGTGTAGAGAGGAAACAAGTACATATATAGTGTCTGGCAAAGTATCAGACGCGGTCTGTGTACATGAACTGTTTATATCAGTGTCGCCTATGAACACGCCACACTGGGTTGTGAAAAATTGGGAATGTTTTCCTGTTCCTTTTCAGCTAATTGGAATTTGAATCGAACTAGTCCCGACTCAAGAAGTTCGATTGGAATTTGAATTGAAAAGACAGAACGAGGAATTTGTTGAATTGTAAATCAAAGAACACAGTTACATAATCAGCTCAACACAAATTGTTCCAACAAAACATAATTACGTCTTCACAGACTGGTTAATTATGAATATTCATTCATAATGAATGAATCCTTGAGTCCTTGAAGTTCTACATTTCAAGGACTCAAATTTTTGACATTTTATGTCAACTGATTACACATATTCACACATCCATCACCAACTATTAGTATTCAGTTAATACTTCAGTATAGTAACTTTGTCATCCAAAAACAAACTTCTGAAAAAATCTGCATTTATTTTAATATTTTCAAAAATGAATTTAAAATGATCAAAAATTCATTTATATATCAAATTCATATATAAATATCATTTATATTAGTTTCTAGAAATACCCATTTTTTGTGTGTATGTTTGCAGGTATTCGTATTGATGAATTATTTTATTAATAAAACAGCGACAGAGATTAATAAATGCCTTTGAATTTCATTCCATTTTAATTCACGTCTGTGAAAACCTGCCCAATCCAAATTCTATTCAAATTCGGTTATTAAACCACAACAATCTGTGTGCTTGCGTGCGTTTAAGATAAATATATACAGTACCTGGGGAATAGGTGGAGATAACATCTGCCCGGAGAGAGTGAGAGAAAGAGAGAAAGAGAGGGAGAGATAGAGAGACAGAACACCACAGCTCCTGGTATCCGACGTGCGCGCCGACGGCCGATTTGTCGCTTCAAACGCTGAGGGCTGACCTGGGGGCGGAGACACGCGCAGAGCACAGTGAGACGGCTGCCCGAGTCTGAAAAGCTGTGACACTTCAAAGAGAAACTCACGCACGCACGCGTACACACCCACAAACAAGCTGTCATCACCTCAGAGAAGATACACACCATGCTAAGCTGTTTACCGTGTGTAGATAGATAGGCAAGTAACACAGAGACACCACACTAAGGTGCAACGAAAATCAGAAACTATAAAACAAGCCAGATATAAAAACAACATAAATCAGAAACATTTCATGATATAAAAACACGTTTCACCAACGACTGAGAGCTTGTGAGCCTTAACAATTAAAGCAACAGCTTCAATAAGATTCATTTACATTTATATTCTGTTCTGCGCTGGGATTTAATGGTACTTGTAAGGACCGGATGTAACTTTTAGACACACTACTTTGCACGCGACCCCGCTCGGCGGGTGGGGATGGTTTATTGAACCAAATTTGGACCCAGAAGTCAGCAGAACCTGACAAATCTCCGCAAAACCTCCTTTTGGGGACGTCCCAAAAATGGTATAATGGCATAATTTGTAAAAATGGTAAAAGCTTTTTTTATTGTACAGAAGTAAATTACAGAAGGTTTTCTGTTAGGGTTAGAGTGTGGGTTGGAGTTATATTGTGTATAACCAGATGTGTATCAAAACAATAGAAGTCTATGGAATGTCCCCATTAAACAGATGTATGTGTGTGTGTGTGTCATCAGTGTTATGTTCCACTAGCATCTCTTTCCCCCCGAGGGTTTATCTGTGACTGTCGACCACTGTAATCACACTGCTAGCAACTTGATTTCCAGGTTGTGAGTGTGTTTGTGTGCATGTGTGTGTTTGGACTAATGTCATCTGATTGATGGAGTTTGTTTGGGTTTAATTACACTGTAGGTGACTGGGAATGCCTGAACACTCCACTGAAGCAGAAAACTCAACTTGGTTAGGCCAGAAATTGGATTTCCGAAAAAGAAACAACACGAAATGGGAGGTTCTTTGGACAATATCAATGTCTCTTTCCCTCAACAGCCCATCACCGAAAACAGTCCTGTAACATAATTACTGTAATAAAATGATCGATTCTTATCGTAGAACAAAAGACGTGGTGGACCGAAAAGACAGAATCTATAATGTTGAGACAATAATTATCTGTTCATCTTCCACATGATAAGAGAAAGATGATAAGTTATCCAGCCTTCCTCTAAAGATTTAGATATCGATGATGTTTAGACTATAAAACGGGCAACAAAGCATGTAAACGTATCGCCGGTCCAACACGCCCCGTCGGCAGGTGCCGATCATTATTTAAACACTTTAAACAAAATAACAAAAGCGAGGACGGAAAATGGAATTTTGAGAACACTTAACATCAGGGAATGACTCGACAAGAACAAATCCAGCATATATCAGAGGGTCGGTTCTGTGAAGAGGTTTAATAACACGGGGCAAATTCTGCCGGGAACAAACGTTCAATTTCAGCGCGACGCTGCAGAGTTCTCTAATCTGTCAGCTTTGCTAAATCAATTTAATTTCTTTGCCTATTTCCACAGGGGGAAAATTGCTCTGCTTAATGTCCACAGTGTCCACAACATAAAGAATTTCGAACATCGCCTTTTCACGGCAGGTTTGTTTGCATATATATCAATGCGGAGGTGGGCGATATTACAGCTAAGCGGCTAAACCAGTAAAAAAAATCTGTCACCCAGTATGAATTGCGAGTAAGCGTTTTTGTACACCTCTTCAAAATGCTGTGAGGGTGGAAATGGCTGTTTCTTTGCTTTATTGTATTTTGCCATTGTTATATGGAACTCATCGCTAAAATAAATGCTAAAACTCGTTTTCAATATTGCTATAAAATTCCATGACATCTATACATGCTAAACGCGGTTTAGATATTCATACTAATGAAGCTGCTATATACGATCGGTCAACATTTACTATGAAAAACACAATACTATGATTCACGTTTTACTTATTGTCCATCTTAACATCTTTTTCATTTACATGAGTGTGGTTCTGCTCTTGTGCTGGGGGGTAAACTGATGTTCTGCAGTTGTCTCCATGGCACGGCCGGATTTTCCGGAGGGCTGAACAGTGCCAGTCTGATGCGGGGGAGGTGAGGAGATCTACGGAAAGGAAACAGACTTTTCCAGATGGTGTGTCTGTGATGATCAGCTCAGCTGCCACAGAGCTGGTCCAGTGACAGCATTAGTCCAATCCAGCACCCTGTCATTACCTTATCTCTGCCATACTGACCCAAACGCAGTCTCTCAACTCACCCCTTTCTCTCTCTCTCTCTCTGTGTGTGTGTCTCATCCCTTCACTTTCTTTCACTGCCTCTCTCCTTCTTTCTGTCTTCATTTCTGCCTCATTTCACTCTCTCCTCTAACTTACAAAAAAGTCTCACTGAACAATTCAAGGGCTCAAACGAATTTGCGATGTATTTAATAACCTCCGCTGTCGCTTACCACCACCAACGACAATCGCATTGGTCACAATCACAAATTCCACAGCAAGATCATCTCTCGGTATAACGAGATGAAAATTCCCGCTGAAAAACTGAAGACGTTTCCTCTGTTTCAAATGTTCCTGCCTCAAGCTATTTCATAAAGTGGTGACAAAATCTTCAGTCGAAAAATGTGACGGGCACACGGTGGACTCTGACGGCTGTGTGTGCATGCTGGAAATAACATTCCACGTTATTTCAAAGATCACCATGGTATTAAGATGAAGGGCAACCAATCCAGTTTGAAATGAATGACCAATAGGTGTGAAATGCAAATGACCCTTAGGTGTGAAAATGTGAGGTACTCGCCATGGCAACAAGAAGGTAATACCATGGTACTTCTAATACTGTGGTCTCTCTTGATCTTTCTTTCCAATCAGTTCGACAGTTCCTTAATTTAGTTATAATGAAGGTACCCACAGGTTTTTACACCGTGGAACTACAGTCTCTCTCTCCAAGTATGCATGACAAAATGAAGTACACATTAAAAGTATTGACAGGTGATCTACATTGTCCACTCGTAGCTCAATTAACATGTATTCACGTAAATGTGTTTACATGACTTGCTTTTCTGTGGGAGGAATTGGTGGGGGGTTGCCAATACGAGTGACAGCCCTTAATACTCACCCTGCCTGTCCTGCGTTATTATTTCGTAGCCTCTCGATCCAACCTTTCCCTTCACTTTACCACTTCACGCGTTCTCTCTCCCCTCCGCCGGGGCGAGACAGCCCCCCCCCCACTGATGCACTTACCTCATTCGCCGGGTTTTACCCTGAGCAAAGACAGTCAGGCCAGATTTCTGCTGCTCCTCTCAAAGCTACATTTCTTTGTCAGCATTCCCCCTCAGCCTGTGGCATCTCTGGGTAGGTAAACTACTTGATGAGATTTAAAAGTATAAATGTGGATGTGAATTATCGCACCCCGGCTGTGGTTCGGGCTGCCGTTTCTGTGTCCCGGGGTGGAGGTGCACAGCGGGGGTCCATTATTGATGACATCCATCAGGTTGAAGGGGCATTTGGAGGAGGGGTTGGGCCAGCAGGGTTGTGGGTGTTTAGAGTTGTGTTCCATGCGGCCGCACTGCACCTACTGCTGCTCAAACTGTGGGAGGATTCCGAAGTGGCCTGCGACCTGATTGGCTGGTTTGATAAAACCAATGAGATAACTGACAAAAAGCAACTGCTGAAAATATTGACTGATTAATCAGTTAATATCGCTGATTGGGATGATCTTTAAAGTCTGTGTGTACCAGAAGTTGCAACTTACCTTCAGTGTTCTGATGGAGGGTGCGGCTTGTTTTTTCCCACTGAGAATGGATTGGATGTAGAAAAGTAGGCATTTCAAAGCACACAGCAGACTGACCGGAGGGGAGTGGTTAACAGGTCTTGCTCCGCCCAACCCATCAGACTGACATCATCAGAGAAGGTCTGCTGTTCCAGAGGGGAAGTACATTTTCAGATTAGACATTTTTAGAGAACACATGAATTAAAAATAATAATAATAATGTGCACGGATCGTTTATAATAAACACTGCAATAATCCCAAAAAAATAAGAACAGTATATTTTGACTTGTGACTATTAGCATAAATAATCTAAATGTTCTTTAGCTATATAACTGTTGGTTATGTTCATTAGCAGAAAACAGTGGTGAAGTTAATTTCAACCAAAGAATAAACCGTTAAAGAGATGCTATTTCAAGAGAATAAACTAAGGATAATTTGTACACTGTTTAATAATGCAGGTAATTGGTTTGAGGTAGGTTTTCCTCAGACGTGTGATGTTAAGTGGTCCAAAACTTTTTGATTTTTGATTTACAAAAGTTTAAGATCCACAGACTCTACAGCAAAAGCAGAATCACCCTACACAAAACATCTGCCAGTCACCTGCTGTGCTGATCTATCCTGCAGGGAATGCTGGGATATGTTACATTTAGGACTGTATTAAAAACAATCATATTTAGTATGCGAGTGTGTTATGTCAGTGCACAAAAGTCTCTGGTGCGCACAACTCTCCGATTAATCAACGTCTTTCAAATTGTGAGTGATCAATGCTTGACATTTGTGATCACTTTTCTTCAGTCCCTCCTGTGTCTTTTGGGAATGGTGCTGAGTAAACAACACACACTCTCAATGATGTTTGATTTATCTTCATTTACACCACTGACAGCTGCTCATCCTTCCGATTGTTACGCGCGCACACGCGTTAACGCGCGCACGCACGTCGCAGCATGAGCGGAGACATAGCAGCATGGTGCACGCAGGCACGCAAACAAACACAAACACACACATACTGACAGTACTGGAATAATCGTGTCTAATTTTTATTAGTGAGTTGGTGATGAACCAAAGCATTGTTTTCACGTTGAACGGCAGGAGCTGGTGGCGAGGGATGTTCTCACTGTCTCCAGGGTGATAGAGAAGAAAAATTTAAAAGAAAAGAGAGAGAGAGAGTGAGAGAGAGAGGCTGGAGTGGTAGGCTGTGGGGAAATCAATGGCGGTGTGCAGAAAGACGCGGGCTGGAGGGTAATTATTGGTCATTCTGTATCTTCTGTGCGGGATAACAGAAATTGTGACAGATAATTAGGAGGTGGTGATTTCTGAGTGGGGAAAGCACTCTGTTGCTGCTGGCTACACGTTCAATGGACAGGATAAATAAATCAATGACATAAACAAAGCAAACATGCGTGCAGTGCATATCTGGTGCTGAAATGTAGCCTTGGAATCGTGGGTGTGCTGAAACCGAGGGCTTCCCTAATTAACATAGAAATACCAGAAAAACAGCCATACACACGGACCACCCCAGGGGTAGTTGTAGTTCTAAAGTCAAGTTACAAAATCCAAATAGATACTAATTACTTAATTAATAACTTTTTTGGTCTTATTGTGCATGGTTAAGCCAAGCTGGTGCGAAGCTAGTTACCGTGTTCCAAAAACACATCTAGTTAACTAGCTTGATTATTTTTTAAACACAGGTTGTGTGGGGGAGCGAGAGACAAGAAAGTGGAAGAAAAGGAAAAACAGTAACAAATGTTTGAATCTTTTTCCATCTCTATGGGCTACTGACGCTCTGTTAACAATGTAACTCATGTATTTTGAACCCGGCAGACCTGCCGCTGATCTACACCACAGTCAGGTTATCCTCGCTCTCGAGACCAGCCTAGCCTTGCAGCCTTGGACAGATTTACATAGTAATTTACACCGCGTGCATCTCACTTCAGCAACACGTCTGTAAATTTCGTCTTGCGTGGAGGAGGACACCGCAGTAGATCTAACGGAGGTCATACCGCATTCCCCAACACGCCGTGTCTGAGCTGCTTCCATCAGAATTTTGAACAACACTTTTACACAAGAGAGCCGAATGTAACCAGGGGGCATATTTTCCTTTAATAATGTAGTTTGCATGGTTATTGTGTTGGGAATTGCGCAGCGCGGTCTTTGGTTCATACGAAGTGGGTCCGTCTGTCATATTTACACGTGCCGCGTCGCTTCCGAATGATTGCGCGAGAACGAGTCAAAAGACCGAAATTGATTCGAGGGGGCCTACGAGTCAATACAAGATGGATGCCGGGGTTCTAGCTAACCACACCCACTTCATACCCCGAGATAAAAAAGAAATTATTGGATAGAGAGTGCGAGAGACACACGTTAGCGTGATGAAGCGGTAGAGGTTAGCAGCTAGCCAGGCGGGTGGCACGAGACAGGTACCTGAGTGGCTTTAAATAAAGATTTGTGTTATATTTTAAGTCCACATAGCTGCTCATTCACACATCTATTAGAGAGAGAAGCTATCACAGCGCCGCACCGACGGACCCCCAGG
Organism: Botia almorhae; assembly: GCA_036877575.1. NCBI lineage: Eukaryota > Metazoa > Chordata > Actinopteri > Cypriniformes > Botiidae > Botia > Botia almorhae. Next base: position 23,956 of record JAZGTJ010002236.1, on the reverse strand, counting down.
AGAGAACCGCACTGTTCGCTGGTAATTCCAGGCAAATAGAAAAAGCCAACAGCAAAATTATTTAATAGTGGCGTGTTTGGAAAGAGCAAGAGGGAGTTCGAGAAAGGAAAACATAAAGAGAGAGAAAGAGAGAGAGAGAGAAAGGTATGCATGTTAATGCATAGAATTAACGGCACTTAGCCACATTCTCTCTCATTTGTTAAAAAGGTCTCAATTGTACGATAAACATGCAGGTGGGGGTATGAAGGAGGCTGAATTTAAGTGTTTCTCATTTTTTATAGAACAGAACGTATTATCTAACAGTATCGGCCAGAATTCGAATGACTTATCGCATTTACTTTATGAATTATTATAAATGTCGATTTTTCCCAGTTCCCATTGTAAAGAAAATGTTTTGTGGGCCAAGCTAACAATGTGCTTCATGCGGCAACATCTAAATTAATTGGTTCTATTCATGTCAAAAACGGCATGACTGAATCAACCTTACCGCATTAGGTTACAGTAACAAAGAGAATTCAGATGGAGAAGAAATGGCTCCTGAAGGCAACAATAAGGCACCGTGTTTTCATTTACAGTACATCAACAAAACAACTAAAAATTAAAGCGCTTTACTAAATAAAAAAAAAGAAAACCCAACAAGTGCACTCTTTGTGATAAACGTTTTGTTTTCTTCAAACTCTTTTACAGCTAACAATTGGACACCCATTAGCTTAGCAAAGTAAAATGTAACTAGCTACCCATTTTCCCTGACTGAAAAAATCAATTTTTGGTACTTTTGGGCTTTTAAAAGACGTAATGGTTATGGTCAGATGCGATTAAACGTTAAAACGTACAGATTAAAAACATTAAACATCAAACATGATCATCTGTTTACATTCTTCCGTAATGACAGTTTAGGTGTCCATGCCTCTGCCAAGCTCCAAAAATCTCCAAAACTCAGATCGGACTCATGCGGTGGAAGGCTAAAGTTTAAGAGATTAGCAATTTAAGGAGAAACCTGAGACAAAGTTGAGACCTAAATGAAACAACTGAGAACTCATTAGACATTTCTTATGGAAGTACAACTGAGAAACTGAAAGTTATATTAAACAATACTAAAAATATGGCTAACATATACAGCATGCTAACAATATGCAAACTGACTGCGAGACTGAAAAACTCATCTCGGGACGAGGGCAGGCCTGGAGCTGCTGGAAATTAATGGGTGATTATTCGCACCTCCAAATCACAGCAACACAATTGGGCACCGTGCAATCAGCCTTCCCTGTGATGACATTTGAGACAAGCCCAACCTTTTCCTCAGCACTTTTTACCCTGAATGCACAAATCATCTTGACTTGTTTGGACCGCCATTTCACAGAAGATATCAAATTAGCCCGACGGAATTTGACTTGGAAATGAAAGGCAAAGAAATAAATAACAACAGGAGTGATATTTCTTACGAGGCTTTTCTGATTGCTCCAATTTGCATCACGGAAAGTGAAAAGCGTGCGGCTAACTCGTCAGCTTTCTATTCATGTTTGAAATGTGCTCCGTCTCATCTTCCCATTAGCGGGGGCTGGGTGTGGAGGGGAGGGGGGCGAGTCCTTCATTTTAACTTTGAAGATAATTAAACACATAAAGGATATCACTGTCACCAACAAACTCCATAGCTCGTTTATCGGCGGCGGTCTTTTGTACGCTAGCCAAATTAAAAGGCTAGAAATGCGCTTGTTACTAATTCATTCGGCCATTTAAAGAATGCGAGTAATGCGTTGGAGTGGGTGAGCCAATCTGTTAGACAAAAAGTGTCGCATTTCCTCTCTGATTTATGAGCCCTCTTCTCCTTTTCTTTTGTGAATGGGCAAACCGAACTCGCCGTGATTCGACTTGAGGAAATGAGTCGTGGGCGTGTGTCTCCCTCGTTCGCTCCATCCCTTTTCTCTTAGGTTATATCATTTGATAGCCAGGGGAGCTTGAGAGCCGAGGAGAATCTCTGAACAAGAGCGCAACGTTCGTCATTTTGAGTGATCCGGCGACGTGACGGCACATGACGTGCAAGTTCCCTTTCGAGTGAGAAACTGAAGGTGATTTTTTCTTCAAGTGACACGGATGAAAAATCGTGCACCGATTCTAATGGTTAAATAACAGCATTGCCATTTCTGATATCTGCAAATGATCAAAGCCAGCAGTGGCGTTCACAACCACTGTGTCTGTTTAGGAGAAAAAGCAGGTTGCTATGTTTTGACTAAAGCTATTTTTGTGTCAGAATGGTGGGCACCAATACATTATTCACAATAAAACAAGAACCACGCATTAAGAAATGATAGAGTGTCCATTTTGATTTGACCTTGAACTGAATGTATAATTCAGTATATGCTGCAAATCATAACTTTTTGGATTAAACATGAACCAAAATCAGTTTGAAGAAAGTACATGACAGATCAGTTTTCAACACGATCGCCTTACCTTACCCCAACGATTCCTAACGTTATGTTTATAATAATGAGCTCTCAGGTCGTAGAAAATGTCTGTCTGTAAACAGACAGAAGATCCGGCTACTGTATCACATGTCCAGGTACTTTATAGCATGTTCCTACAGCAGTTGTTTAGAACTTGTTATCCGCATTAAGAAAATAACTCCGCATGTACCCTGCCTTTTACATTTCAAACAGAGGTGGCGGTAGAGAGGCCAAAGTTATGAATTGCAGCTTTAATCAGCACTGATTGATGTTCCATTTTAATTCGAAACAACCTTACCACAAACTGCCCTCTCTGACGGCCCTTGGCACAGTATCACGCTTCAATAATAAATGACGCTGTCCATTTGACAGCTTTAACAGCGAGGGCATTAGCCTGTACTTCATGCTACGCGTTAGCGTGGCCCGCTTTTATTTACATGTCAAATTCCCGCACTGATTTGTTAACTGCACTTTTGAACTCGACGGGACAGGCCTCCAACACGGTAACGATCTCCATCATGGACCTGTAAAACTTTACTATCCCCATAACATGCCTTTCAGCGAGGGTAAGATAGTGTTCGGCACAGTGGTCTTAATGATAGCGTAAAAGCTTCACATTTGTCTGCTGATGTATGGGCTAGCCTCCAAATCCTGTTTACTAGTGAAAACTAATAGAAAAACAATCTCACCATTTGGTGGAAAAACCATTCGAGACTTTGCCTCCGCAGCGTGTGATAGATGGACTGCAGGTGTGACCAGGAAGCCAGTCAAATGGCTAAATGGTAAAACGGCATAAAATTCATCTATTGGGTTATTGCGTCTTCGTTCTAGGAACTGCTGAATCGAATCCTCTCTGGAGAGGAGGTGCCACACCATCAACTATGAAGTGGTCATTACCGTGTCACATGCCAGCGCATTACGCAGTTACGGCAATGATGTTCTCGTCATTGCGTATCTACCAGAACAATGTCTAGAACAGCTAATGTCAGTTACCTCCGCTTGCCAATTACATGGTATGGTGCTTCGCGTTTGACTAATATAGACGCGCGGTTCCCCGAGTTCCCCGTAGAAGGTTCGAATCATCCCCAAAGGTGCCGTTTCACCTCCGGAACTCTGTTTTTTGAGAACCGTGCGCAGGTGTATCAATAACTGCCATTATGATTCTGCCTGTAATTATTCATAATTATCGTGACAAATTGTTATGCAGTCATTTTTGCCACATAGCCCCGTCCGACTCCCTCTCCTCCACTGTCCTCTAAATTGCACATTGTCATTTACCCATGACTTCTCCCACGAAGTGTGTGATGGGCTGAAGATCACATGCCTTATTAAATCAGCACGAATTCATCCAATCTGCAAAAAAAAAAAAGGAAATTAGAAATCGGATCCTCTCCGAGCGATATGGACTCCATATAATTCATTCTCTGAGGTATGGTGGGAAAATTACGACAAATATGGGCTTGTGTTTTCCCACATTCCCTGTCAAATTTGTCCGTGTTTTGTTACGAGATTGTAACTGTACTGAGGATTTACCAAGACGTTTAATGTCTCGGTAATGACACGCCAGCAGCATCTCTATGAAACCATGTAAATGAGCAGTTAAGACACGGACTTGGTCTATGTCCTCCACACGACAGGCTTAGCGTTTGTATTGGTGGAAAGCTTAGCATATCTAATTAATCAGCGTCTCAACATCTTGTCTCTCAGAAACAGATCCTAACGTGCCCTTTTAGGCAAAAGGAGCCTCATGATAGAAATGTAATCGCATCAATCAACTAATTTTCCTGTTGTTTTAGGCCTGTTTTAACAGGATTCGACCCTTTACATTTCAAAAGCGCTCATCTTTGATGCCCTTTCAAGGAAAAGCTGCTGTCTAAAACATCTGTAGAAAGTCTTAAGAGTAGAGAGTAGAGAAAGTAGAGAGTGCCCTTGTCAGCTACCAGGAGAACTAGCGTAACGCTTCCCTTTTCTTGCAGGAATTGCAATATAACGTATGATTGATTGAATCGGAGGAATGTTAGTCTGACCTTCATTATACTCATAAACCATCTAAATAGCATCTTTTTAAAACACGTAGCTCGGTAAAAATGCACCATACGTTTATCTAGGGTGAATAAAGTCATTGTTTTCCTCCAGAACCACACGTGGCAACAAAACCTCAGCGTGTCTTTGCGGTTTGTGACAGATGCAGTCTGCTGAAGGTTCAAATACGATACTGCTGTGACTGACACACAACCTGCGTTGTCTGCCCCAAAAGTGCAAGAAAAGAGCAGCATGTTCAGTATGACAAAGTTCACCAGTTGTTACTGGCAGGTGCAGCAAACAAAAATACTATGCAAAATATAATAGAAAGTCAATATAATCGTTCGCCTTGAACGCTGCAGGCGAAAGCAGAGCCAGCCGCTGATCCGTCCGCCAGGCCACAGAGAAGCGCAGCTAAAGGTAAATATTGTTTCAGTGGCACTGATTTAATGTGGAAGAAAAGTTCTTAATTATGTTCCCACAAAGCTCTCTCTCTCTCTCGCTCTCCCTCTCTCTTCTCTGCCCATCCATGCCTGGAGGAGCAGGGAGATGCGAGCTTGAACGTGTCTGACTGATTACTGTAATTCATGCACTTTAATTAGCTGCACAAACCATTAGCCACAATTAGACTATTACAGAATGCTTTGTGGCAGGAGCAAGCCTGAGGAGTACGTTTATCTGCTGGAGGGGGAAATGGAGAGAGATACCGAGGCAGAGAAGCGGAGAGAGGGGTAGGACGAGCTTTCAGTGGAAATTCACACAGGCGTGAAAATATTAGACGGAGCGCCGATGCAGAGGTGCTGGCGAATTCAAAAGAGCTAATAATTCCAACGCCGAATTCAAACGCAAACATTAAAGCATTAGGACAGCCAATCAATTTGTTCGCGGTGTATAAAGCGAGGTTTACGGTTAAAAAAAAGAGGCTCTGTTCCAAAACCTAGTAAATTGCCCTGCTGTCTTTTATCTACGTCAACAGCTGCCTACTAAGTGAGCATATTAATTGAAATGGACGTAGGCTACATAACTTCCTACATACGAACAGAGCGCCTTATGCAAATACACACATACGAATGTTGGTTAAAAGCGTTTTTTTTGTTAGACTTTCCTTTTGTCTGTATTTTCAGTATTGAGCTAAGCCAACATAATCAACGCTGCTCTCGTTTGTCCACCGTCGTAATTTATTAACGGATCAAGTTGCAGTGCATTCTGGGATTGCCTTCTAGGATGCCCAAGAATCTGCTTTAAAAAGCATCTTAATGCCTTTAAATCACGCCTATGCAGGTATTGAGACGGACCGCTGTAAACGGAGGGTGAGATCTTATGTTTTCAAAACTAGCTTGCTATTGCTAGCCTCTCCCAAACTACCTACAAAATCAATATGCACTATTAAACATTACTTTTTTGAAAGGGTTCTCTCAGGATCTCTCCCTCCCTCCCTCTCTCTCTCTCTCTCTCTCTCTCTCAATACAGATGTGTCTGTGATAACATTCTTTTATCTGTCATGTCCTATTTATGGCTCTGAGCTCATCTGTGAGAGGTTGTGTTTGCAGCAGAGATAGTGGTGGACCATGAGGGCTTTATACTAAGATATGAAGGATGGGGGTATCGAACCACCGGGTATTAAACCAGTGTCACTAATAAGCTCCACCAAGCGAGAGAGAGGAACACTGGGCTGGCACAGTGGCGCAGTCAGAAATCTGAACCTGAGGCGCACGCCCCAGTGCGCTTATAAATTTTAAAAACCGATCAAGACCTTTAAAGGGCAGGGCTTGGCCTGCTATGGAAAAAAGCTTTTTCTCTGTTTCAGGCTTGTCAGAGCCAGTGAAGTCGGTCATCAAAATGACCGCGATGCATCACCTCGCCGTGAAGCTACGAGTTTTCCGTGTCCCAGCGCTCTCGGCAGGTAAAAGAGTTTGGTGACCTTACTGTGAGGAGAGAAGTCAAGGTAAGGTTACGTCCAATCACAAAGACTGTCAAATACACCGCAGACACGCTGCGGATAACTGCGTTTGCCGCTCTTTCAAGAAGCTAATCCTGTTCTGTACACACACAGTTTGGCTGTTTATGGGGACATTTAATTTGTTTAGTGTCTACAGAACCAAACTTAACTAGTCTTATGATAGAACAGAGGTGTTTATATACATTCGTATACTCTCGCAACAATAGTTTCCTCCACCAGCTACCCAGCTAGAGAATGTTTTCAAAACGTTGGCTAACATTATGTAAAAGTTCTATTATGTAAAGGTTAATATTTGCTATTGAGCGATACCAATCTAAGTGTTTGTTTTTCCAGTAAAACATTTTACTCGTTGGTTTTAATCATCTGTTCGAAGCCATTGGTGACTGACCCGGCAACCTACTGGTTATCAGTTGTGAGTTTAAATCACTTCACCCCATCACACTACCCATAACAAATGCGCTGTCACTCACAGATAACTGCTAGAGGTTTAGAAGTGGGGTATTCACCAGAATGAAAACTATTCGACATGGAAAGTGACAGAATTCTGTAAAACTCTGATCCACTTCAAACTCACTGTACTAAATCTTTCATAATACACTGTGTGCGATGCCTGCAAGAACAGTTTCAGCAGAAACCCAAGCTTCCAGAAAAGTAGAGTTAAATATTTCAGTAAGAAGGTTTAGTCCCAGTTTAGTCTCTAAACTAAGAGATGGTTTTGATTGGTTAGTACACACAGCGTAATGTGCTAGTTGATGGAGTCAGTCAACATTAGCATCAAAGCAAACTAGATGCGTTTAAGCTCTGGGGTTTGTGTGTGACGCCTACGAAGCACGTGTAGCTTTACCGCTAGTTTGCTTGGCAGTTTTAGCGATGTGCTGACCCAGCGAGAACGCATCACGCTCACGGGTCTGTGTCAGCCAACCTTTTGGCCCTCGAACATCTAGCCGCGATCTAAAATGGTGGGTGGCCTGATTCCTCAGCTCTCAATCAAACTGGCGATGCACTTCATTCTTTCCACCCTGAAGGACACAGGTTTAATAACACAGCTAAAGGGTTGAAGGCACTACACACTGGCCCAGATTACAGTATACGAACTTAAAGATGCTGACAGACCAAAGAGCTGAGAAGATAAGTAACCTTATCTAAACATAAAGACAAGATGCCACGGAAAGGAGGAGAAGGGAATTTTAAAAATGCGTTCTGAGCACTTTTCTAATCTAAGAGAAAATGGAGGAATAAACATTTCGGCACCAGTGCGTGATAGTTCACCCAAAAACGGAAATTCTTCCATCATTTACTCACCTCAAACCTGTCGTTCCAAACCTGATTAACTTTTTGCTTCTGAGGAACGCAAAAGATGTTTTGAAAAATGCTGGTAACCAAACAGTAGCACGCATTGATTTCCACTGTTTAAACACAAAACCCCTGAGACAAAAAAACCTTCTTTTGTGTACCACAGAGGAAAACGTCAAACAGGTTTGGAATGATATTAGGATGAATAAAAATAATTATAATCTATAAACATGATATTTAGGGACAGTTAAATATTATAGTCTGATAATCCAAAATATTTTTCATGATTTAACATAAAAATATATAAATATAAAAAATGTTTTATTTGAATTACAATTTAAGCTGGTTACCGTGGGCTACTGTGTGTTTAACATTATACCGCACAACAAAAATTCTTATTTTCTTAAAGAGACAGTAACCACAATAATGTCCATAATATTTACATACAAAATAATAGATCCACATTATGGAACAGTACATTCAAGAGCAAGAAATACATGTAAATCAAATACTTTAGGAACCCAAAACTATATATCATAAATTATATATATTATATACACATGAAGGGGAGGACCTGAGCTGGCGTATTCCTAAGATGCTCTATGATAATAATCAGTTAGATGTGTATGGCCCCATCCACTATAAGAGCTGGTTATTTGCACCCTGACTCCCTTCCCTCTTTGACCTTGAGTGATGGTGGGCATCACGAACGGGTTTAAGTCGTAATGTAAAGTTGTTTCTTTCTGACTGGCTGGCTGGTGGAGATCTTCCACGTTCAAAGCCTGCACTGATGCTTTCTGGAACAACTTCAGTGGCTGAACGTGACTCCATCTTGCCCTGTTCTCACATGGCTACACTGCAATTGTCTGGTTCACTAGAGCCTGTCGCTGTGTGGGAAAGGTCTGCTCTTTGATGGACAGACACTCTTGCGCATCTGGCCCATCTCCTCCTGCTGAAACCTGGTAGATCCAGCCCTCAGTTTATCTGAACTTATAAGACCGTCCACAGTTCCAGGGCCAAGCCTGGGCCTAATGCTCTAATCTGTGCCTTCTGGCTTGCTTCTACTGACGCCAGGGAAAGAAATGTACTCGGTTTATGTGTATTAATTTAGATGCAGCACATGTTTCGGGAGCAAGTGCGGAGCGAGGTCAACATAACGGGCGAAACAAATGGCAGCTTTCAGAAAGATACGCTTTTTAAAAGTGAAATGAGGTCTCACAGCTCAAAGTTCTCTCCTTTAACTGCCATTTTACTGTTTCACAATATTCATACTGTTTTGTCAATTAAAAAACAAGACAGAACTGTTTACTCATATAACTATAAACCAAAAGATATTCCTGGAGGTCTGTGTTTCTGTAGCTCAATTGGTGGCATTATGTTTGTAGCACAAAGGTTTGGGTTCGATTCCCAGGAAACACATATAGGTATTAATATCCCTTGAATTTACTACAAGTCGATAAACATGTCCGCCAAATAAACCTAAATGTGATAACAGATATTTTTCCCATTTAAATGAACTTGTGACATTGACCACGTTAATGCATTAACACAAAAGGTCAGATTTCCTTTGCTTTTATTGAGGCCCACAAAATGCATTTTTAAATAATGCTGGGATATGTGCAGCTCAATGCCAGCCATGTTGCCATTAAAGCAGAAAGACACAATCTTTTCACATTAAACCGTTATGCTGATTATATAATTTGTAATGAAACATTTTGTCATAATTTCATAAATGACAGTGTCAGTGACAGAAACATTGTCACTAGAGGTTTCAAATAATTGGACCAAGCTGCATACATCTTAAAAAAATAGTCTATGCTTTCAGGGGCGGTATGTGTAGTCCCACATTTATTTGCGTGCCATAATTCTGTGTTTACACTCTTTATTCATTCGCCAACCCAGCATCCCTTGCCCTCGGCTTTGAGAACAAAGTCAGAAATTTCCCGAATTATATTTTAGCTCTGGGCACTTTCTCAAAATGCTCTAAGCAATACTGGTTACCTTAATGGAATAGGTGTGCCACCTGCGAAGTTAGAAATTTTAGCTCAAAGACCTTGATGGGTAGCAGGAACCGCGGCATTCCGCTTCCTGAGTGCGGCCCACAGGTGGCCCCAGGCAAGGACAGGCCAAACATCCTCTCCGACCCCCTCTGGAGGTGACCTTGTAACGTTACTCGCTGCGTAAAAAAAAAAAGGTTTATCGGATGCCAAGGCAATGTGTATCAGGGCTTCAAAAACCTGCCCGGGGGGGAGAATTGTTTTGAGAAAAGCTCAGGTTTAGAGGGCTCTTTGAAACACAGCAGTACTGGAAAAGGTCGGCATTCTGCCTCACAGCTAACAAGCCACCGCAGATTTAATGCCGCTATTACCTTAGGGAAAGTCGGCATTAAAGCCAAAAGCTCTCCGTGGGACTTCAGACTTCAGGAAGAAAAAAACAGGCTTTAAAAAAAAAACTCAAAACGATACATAAAAGTGATGTCGTCTCAGCTTGGCGATTACTTTCTATAGAAGAAAAGACAAAAACATGAGCTCGCGAGCACCCTTCCTTTCTACACTGTGGCTCAGCGGTCACTAAGAAGGGCAGATGCTACTGAGTGCAGGATAATTGGTCATGAGCTGTCTGAAATGTGTAATTAGACAAGATGAGATACTCTCTGATTCCCCCCCCCCTCGCTCTCTCTCTCTTTTATCACCCTTCTTTTTCCAGTTGGCAGTCTGAGCGCCTTAGTGTCGGCTTTGATCTCTGTTAAGGTCATTTCAGATAGGATCAATTTGCTGTAACGTACATCACTCTTGGCTCTCTCTCTCCGCTGGCTACTGGTTTGTTTGCGACAGTCGCACGTGCATACAAATAATCGTGGATTTCGGCTTAGCTAGATAAAAATACGATCCACAGATGTGAAGTGCATCCCGCATTTCCATACAATATAGAGTGATCAGCTCAGAAAGCGATCTTTTACTGTATACATTGGTGGACGGAATTCCGACGTAGAATTCCGATTTTGGCAAACTATTCCGGGAATTTCACACACATCACAGTTAGAATTTTAGAGTCACGTGTTCCAACTTCAGCTAGGAAACGGAATAGTTGCAAAATAAATTTGCTCGATGAAAATGGCTTACCGTATTTCCCTGTTGAAAAGACAAGCTTATATCAGCATGAATGAACCTGCTGGTCTGGCTGCTGGACCCAAGGGGTCAAGGTTTGGCTGGTAACTATGGCCCCAGGAGCCCCTGCTGATGCATGTCATAATGACACCATCTGGTTCTACCGAAAAGCATCTTTCTCTTTTGATGGCCATGTGAAATTAGCCATGTATTCTGACTAAATGACATCTTTTGCCAGCAACATACGTATTACAAATGTTAATAAAGTATTTCTGAGAAAAATACAGAGGCAAAAATACTGAGAAAAATACTGAGGCAAAGAAAACAGATTTCAGTGTAGTTTCAGTTGTACTGCACCCGCCAAACCACTGCCATTGTGATAAACAAATGCTAACAGACCTTTAAGCCTTGCTCTGGTTGGGATGCTTATTAGATCATACTGGTTAGTGTAAATTTTGCTGGTGAAGGTGATCAACCAATATCATCTAATGTCGACAGTATGTTGAAGTCCTGGAGATGTGGCGAAGAAGCTTTCCAGCTTCACAGCACTACTGCCAAAGGCTCTCTGGAGGGCTGCTTGTAGGCTCAATGACGAGTCTTTAATGCATGACTTTTGTGTTTTCCAGCGTGCTTGTAAATGCTCCATGAGGCTTTGTTGCAAAAATGCGATTTTAAAATGCTCTTAAAAGTCTAATGCTGATGGAATTCCGGCTTCTTCTGTGTTTAACAAGCTTCCACTCGCCTCGTGAATGTCTAGGACAGAATTGCACCCAATAACGCAGCCTATGCATGATTGGTGCCAAACGATGTTAAATGTTATGTAGTTTTGAAGAGTGTGGCCCTCAAGCACTAGTTCACAGGGAACACACATTTACAGACAACATAATGTAGACTTCTCCCTCTCTCTCTCTTTATGAACACACTGCCATATCTCCTCTCTCTCTCTCATTCTGTCCCTCTCTCCCCCTGAGGCCTCTATCTCCACCTCTTCTCTCCTTCCATCTGCTTCATACTCAGCACAGTCAGGCTATGAGCTGGAACAAGTCTATCTACAAAACCAGACCTGGATGTGGGTCTTATGGCTGGAGAAGCTCTTTTCCCGGTCCAGATAATTCCACTTTTTTCCGGCCCCTGCAACAGAATAATACCCTTTTGTCACACTAGACGACAATCCAAGCTTTGACGCGTCAGCCTTTATTTATGACACTCATATTTCGGCCAATGCGACACGCTACAACAATGAACCATCTGAGAAACGCGGGAGAATGCAGAATTCCGCGTTTTCATCATGCAGAATGGAACGCATCGCAAGTATTGCACGATGGGTCTGATGGCAATATTAAAACGCATTTTCATTATCAGAAACATCAGAAGAAAGACGAGGTGAGAAGGTCAGATGATTACAAGTCTTTGTGGTGCCAGGCAGTGAACTGAACAAGCAGCCAGCTGTCAATCAGGATTGTTTGCCATGGATTCTGGTCAGTTCATCAGCTGCAGCTCTGACCTTATGCAAATCTGCGAGATGAAATCTATTTATGATGATGTGCAACAACTTATTGAGATGCTGAAGGCAAATGCTGTCTAGCTAAAAGCAGGGCCATAATTCAGCTTCACACCACCATGATACTGAACATGGACACGATGAGGAATCATGCCCGATTTCAGATTAAATTCTCATTATTTCGACCTTTTGTAATTAATAAATGTCCCTAATCTTAATCAATTCATTTCTGCACATTATTCTAAAGGAAAACTGTTCATATGTTATTTTTAAAAAAATCATTTATCTGCCCCTGATATTATTTTTGTTTACTGTTGATGTAACCTGTTCCGTCTGGTTGGGGAAATATGACACTGACCAATCATATCAGAGCCATCCAACAGCCAGCCAATGAAGTTCTGATAAATAAAGTCCCGCCCCACATTAGTTCCCGATGAATATTCTTTTTCTATCGGAAAGTAAACGTTCTAAAAGTAATTCCCAGATAACAATTTTAGGTCTAATAATGTTTCCCTAACACTTCCATTATTTAAAAAACATTAAAAATGTTATTTCAATACAATTTGCTTAGCTTTAGAAACCGTCATCCAATTTTTTTCATTTTGTAACATTTTTAAAACATTCCACCAACAACTTTAAAATAGCATTTTTGATATGATATATAACAGTTAAAAAATCTAGATAAATAATAATACTGCAAGAACGTTTTTGTTCATTCTGAGAACTTTTAGAGAATGTTAGCCAACGTTCTAAAAATGTTCCCTGTTAGATGGGTATGGCCAACAGTTTTTTTTAAGGTGTGGTAGATCTTGTACACTTATTATCATGTAGGGATAATAGCATGCAACTTTCAGCTAACGGAAAGAGTTACTGGATGATGTAAGAGTATTTCTGCCTAATTTTGGCCAAATGCTGACAGCGCAGACCTGTAAAAATGTTTATGGGTTTATAGTGTATGAACTACAACCCAATTCCATCGAATCACTTCACAATAAAATCTTCAGACCGAGTTACTTGGTCAACAGAGAGCTAGAAAAATCAAAAAGAAAGAGGCCATCTGCTGTAACAGTGTCCTCATAACCTGATGTGACAAAGTATTACAAAAGAATACAGCAGAATGTTTTTAGCTGAACAAAAAACGTTCACCGAGTTTTTCGAGAACCGCCCATGAATACCTTCTAAGTCTAATGACAAAGCTTGCACAGCTAACACATAACCAGACGTTCCTCCACCAAGAAAAATAGTCCCACCTTACAGGCCAATTTACATCACAATAACAACAAACATGTAAAACTAAAAGATCTTCATACATTTTCCAACAAAACCATTATATTTCTGCTTTTAAGTAATTGTCATGCACATGATACGAACACGCTCCTAAACGTTTGTAAACTTCAAATTCTAAAAAATGCGAACAAATAAAATGTTTCTTTGACGTTCTGATTACTGAGAATTTCCGACGATCTGTACAACAGTCAATTTTAGCAATCTCTGGAAAGGTGGGGGATGAAACTCTTACTCTGGCCAGCAGTGGGTAAAGATATTGGGTCTGTTCTACTTGACCTGCCATCCGTGATGTAACACAGAGTGACTGATTGCCCCCTGATGCTGTGCCAACCGAATCAGACCTTTCAGATTTTCTGCTTTTACCGTTAAATCAGTGGGGGGAAAGCAAAGCTCGGAGGAAAGACAAAGCCACTGATGAACTGATTGACATTTCCTAATGTGATATTTGAGTCCAGCCACACATAGATGGGCTTTCAGAGGGATACACTACCTTCCCCACGCTGGCCGGTCTACCTTGACTGCTGGAGGTTAAGAGAGAGAGAGAGACTGAACCTTCAGGGCAGATGGTAAAGTGTTTGCAACAACAGCTTCATGGAAAGGAATAATAAAGGCTTTTCAATGGAAGTAACTGGTGCGTCTCCCCAATGGCTTTTCTCTGTTAGCATTTTGCTAAATTCTTCCATTAATAGTATCCCGGGTTGACACTCTTGACCTTGACACAGCCCAGCTAACAGTTTTAGGTTGTGATAACATTTCGCTAACATTTCCATTAAGTAACAAAAACATTACATGTTATATCATTACATGTTATGATATGTTATTTTAGAAGGTTCGAAAAAAATAAAAAAACTTTTTACACATTGCTTGATTGTAAGAACGCTTTTCAACACTTTTAATAACGTTTTTAACGCGTTATTAAAAACGTTAAGCTTTTTATTGCGTTATTCCAAAAGAAAATGTTTTTAATACACGATACGTAATGTTAAAAAAGTTCAACTATCGCTACTGCAAGAAAGTTTCTTGATAATGTCGCTTGAACTTTTGGAGAACGTTAGCCAACGTTCTGAAAATGTTCCCTGCTAGCTGGGAGGACGCAAACACGCTGTTGAAATTGGCCTGATTGGTTTATGCGTTTCCCTTACACATGGCAAACACTTCCATGTGTCGGTGGAAATTAGCATACCTTCAAAAGCGCACAGCAATCTGGTTCCTTCGGCCCAGGAATGCCTTTTGACATCAGCCCGACCGGGCGTGCATACAAAATCATGGAAGGCGCAGCAATGAGCAGGAAACAAGGAGTGTCGGCCAAACAATATTTACAAGGTTTCACTTCCAATCATGTTTTGGCCTTTAAAAGTACCTCTTAAATCAATTCTTGCCTTCAAACCAAAGAGCAGACTTTAAATGATTCATGTAAGATCAAGCCGAGACTTCAGACAGGAAATGGTGAGGCCCAGAGTGCAAAGGGGAAAAATGTGTTAAGATTTTTAAGAACAGACCTCGGGTCTGACATCACAATAGGTGTTACTCATGACACGCAAGACGAATTCATTTCTGCAGAAATCGCTCATAAATGCATTTCTGTGTGCATTTCGCATCGAGTTTGACGCAACGTAATTTGGTTTTACAAAATATTCAAACAGAAACCTGTTTCATAAATGAGACCTGATGCGTTTTCATATTTGACAAATTTCTCTGCAAGACGTGCTTGTCCCAGAGTTTGGCTGGTTAGCCTCTACATTCAGCCTCTGCTGGCAGATGCCGTAACTACACAATTAACAACTTACCAAATAAATATTTTTATATTTATGCAACACATAATTTGCAAAACATCAAAACAAAAAACGCTAACTAATCGACAAGTCAGTTTTTAGACAGCTGTTGTGGCACATTCCTCATAACCACCATGTCATACCACTCAGCTAATGGCTAATTCTCTCAAACCGTTGTCTAACATTCTTTAAACGTTCTCTCTAAACTATTAAAAATAATTACGTTGGTAGGATGTTTTTCTAACGTTATATAGTGTATATTAAAAATGTTCTTCTTACGTAGTTAGTGAAAAATAAAATAATGTTCTTTATGTTTGTGTTACTTAACGGAAACATTCTTGCAACCTAAAATTCAAGCGACAATTCGAGCGCTTAGCTGTTTTTCACCAAACACAGAGAATGTGGCAATAGCTCACAGCTTCCGAAATCGTGTGATGGACAAGGTTAAGACTGAATTGTCTACCTAAAATGTGCCAGATCACACCAGTCGACAGGGAATGAGAAAAAACAAGAAAAACAAGAAAAAAAAAACAGGGTACCAGATTGGAATTTGAGGAGACAAATCGCATCTGAACGATGCCATGCATTATTGTGTCATCTTCATAGTCATCTAATGGCTGTATCGCATTAATAAAGTGGAGACCGTTATACTGTAACAGATGGTGAGACTACATCAGTGGCTCAGGAGCTATTTATTAAATGTGTTATTAATTATTTTCAACATGATGAGCTTCTCGACTCCTTCTGGACCTGGTGAAGACAGGAAAGTGCCTTTTGCTTTTATTCCACTTATCAATTCTGCCTGCCCACCTTCTGATTGATCACAATTTAATCAGTTATATTGTTAAGTGATGTAGTAAACGTGAGCATGCGAGATTGTTAATATATAGAGATAATATATGGGAATATATATAGAGAGATAATATATGGGAATATATATAGAGATAATATATGGGAATATATATATAGATGGAATATATATGGGAATATATATAGAGAGATAATATATGGGAATATATATAGAGAGATAATATATGGGAATATATATATAGATGGAATATATATGGGAATATATATAGAGAGATAATATATGGAAATATATATATATAGATGGAATATATATGGGAATATTCAGTCCAATGTTTATGTACATGCTGTGACATAACACAGATATTCGTTATTAAGTTCATCACATTTTCTCATGTTTTTTCGATCACCTGCTTGATTTCTGAGTCCTTTAACAGAAGCAACGTAGCAAAACTTCTCTATAAACAGACAGCAGCTGTGCTTCTATGACAGAGACAGAGCTGCCCGGAGGTGTTAACAATATGGCCGCCGACTCAACTCACTTCATAGAAATTCGTTCTCTTCCCAACGCTGTCCAAACGTATGAAATCTGCAACGATGGAATAGATGAATGTCTCTCAACCTGCTGTAACAATATGGAAGGAAGCCATGGAAATACAAAGGTCTGAATCCTATTTTTAAAAGTAACTATGAACTAAACTTGCTTTATTTAAACCCTTTTAATAAAAGCAGCAAAGCTATGAATACATTTGGGTGATTTATTGCCGCGTTTGATAAACCCGACACCTCGCTTCGCAGTGGAGCTAACAATCTGTGATGGAACGCCTGCTTTCCAGCTGAGCCTTTTGCTGTGGGTCTCAAGGCTATCACCCCTCATCCCATCCCAGTGGGACGCAGGTGCGAGCTGGTAAAAGAGGACACGGCACCCACCCCCCACCTTTCACCCGAGCTTCGTCTTCCACCTCCCTCTGCCTTCGTTCCGTCTGCCCACAGGGCCTCTCTGGGCCTGGGATGCCAGCTGGAAGTGACAGTTTCCTCACCTGCCACAGGCGGCACACCACCTGCCAACACTCACCCTGTTCCCCCACACAGGTGGCGGGGGACAGCAGAGTCACGACTCCATGCCGCCCAGCCCGTCTCCCCTCCTTCCGTGACCCCCACCCGTCTGGGTTCACGCTCCGGCGCCCTCACTCCAAACTCTATCTCCTGCAAACACCTTGCACGCTATCTCCAGTCTCATTTGGTGATTTATAGCGGCCCCTTTGCCTTTCAGCTGTGCCGGCACCTAGGCGTGGCGCATGTTGGCCCCAGGACAAATGAACACCATCTCCATTTGTTTTTCGGTCAAAATGAGAGGGAGAAATGTGCTTCTTGATTTAACACAGCAGTGGAACCTCCATTATCTGCTGGGGAAGGTGGGTGCCGAGTTTCAGAAACAAATGAGCAGGAAATGCTTCCACAGCCACCAAGCTAATAGTGCTGAACGTAGCCGCAGCGTGATGCTAGAGGCTGAGTTTTACAGACGTCTCGGGCCTTTACTTCTGTACAGAAAAGGCAAAAAAACCAAAACATCTGAACTCCATCACGTGTACTGAGCTACAAGAGCTACGACAGCTCACGATCCTTTGAGCGTAATCACCAAAAAGTAACATACCCGAACCGCACCCAGCTAACAGGAAACATTCTCAGAACATTGCATAATGTTTTCTAAACAATCTCTCCAAAAAAAATCACTGCAGTAACGTCGTTACAACGTTTACAAAACAATGTTATGATGTTTTTAACGGTATACATCATGTGTCTCAAAAACATTATTCTTAACTTGTTAGTGGAACATGTTAAAAATGCTACGAAATTAAAAAGTTTGAAAACGTCCTTATAACCAAACAGTAACATTAACACAATGTCTGGATGTTTTGAACCTTCCTAGAAATGTCAAAATAACGTTTTTAATGTTTTTATTGCTTAATGGGAACGGGGAACGTTCTTACAACCGAAAATTGGCTATGTGGATCGTTTACTACATCCTGTAAATAATAAATTGGGTGCAAATTGTGCTGCCATTATCCTCCCCTATGCAGACATAAATACAAAATAAGTCTACCAGGATAAACGACCAAATGAATAAATATATGGCTGCACAATGTTCTTATAAACCATCCCGTCAACAGCGCAACGATTTATTAATGCGTTTACTGAGGAGGGGAACGCCAGCTTTTCATATATTTATTGTGGCGGCTGGAAATGTCTAAAACGAGTTGACAACAAAAGCAGAAACCAAAGCGATAGGATAAAACGTCGGTCGCTAAGTGCGTATCACTGAAGTTGTATCTTTTTTTTACGGTTCAAGCCTAAAAGGCTTTCATCACTGAGCTCTGAGACATCTAAATGGATTCAATAACACACCTGCTGAAATAGTATTTAAAACGGATGCTGTGATTTCCTATTAAAACCGCTACTGTATTATTTGAATTTACTGCTGATCCGCCACCTGCGTAGACGCTCGCGCCGCGGTCGGTTCCTTCTGGAGGATCAAAGCTTTTTGTGATGTTCTAGTAAATCAAAGTCGTAAAAAAGTCGCCAAAACGTTCCGAGTAGCTGCTTAGCCCACGCGGTAATAATGTTCTTAAGCAGGATTTGTGTTTCGAGCAATTTTCTCTCTTTTCCAATTGTGTGATTGGGCCTGAACTGTGTTTGAACCCGTTCTGTGGGTAGGCCACGGCCCAATGGATCATTAGCTGTCTGACCCACCCAGGGTGCAACACGGGGTGATGAAGAACCGAACAGTGGAAGAAGAGAGGCAGATAGACAGCTCTGTATATTTGAAACATATACACACCTTATTTCAACAATAGAACACATGCACCATAACAAGACACATCACATAAATGTTTCCTGCTAACACTAGCCGGCCTATAATGGTCATACAACAGCTTTTGCATCTCTAATCTGATTGGACAATGTGATTGCATTCTAAAATAGCTCGTATTAAGTATAACAGCAATGGGATTGTGTCTAAAATGAAAGTTACTTGATCTAAATAGTGTAATAAAAGTAATATAGGGCAAAAAGATCTTAACTCCTAAACTGTGACACTAAAAATGCTGAAACTAATTAAGATTTAAAAAAGGAAAGAATTCACCAGGCATGTGAACATAAACCATCAGGTATAAATTTGCACAAACAAACATGTAACTTCAAAATGGATTAATGAAAATAGAAATGAAAATAGAAACGAACAACACATTGACTTCTCAGCCACTCCTTGTAATGCAAACTCAGTGCTTTAATTTGGCACCATAATGCAGTTTTAATTAATTTTTTCTCTCCATATATGAACATATTTGCGTATTTTGATAAATAATCAGCAATTGATCAAACACACAATCGGTAATCAGTAGCCATAGTTCATACACAGAACATATCATTGTAAATAGAATGTGATTTTTTTTTTATATTACATGCATATTGGCAATGTACCGCATATGCGCTGGGCTGTAACCATTACAGCAGAGCAAACTAGCCAGCCTTATAACATGCTAAACAGATACAGATGACTGTAGTATATGCTTCTTTCTCTCCACCATAAAAATACAACCATTTCTCCTGTTTGTTTCTCCACTCTGAACCATTTTTGCGGTTGTGCTCCTTCAAGTAAACACTGGTCCTGAAATATTCATGAATCGCTAACAGATGTCTCTTGGCCTGGTTTACTGAGCATGCTATGCTAAATAAGTAAATACAATTAGCTGTTTTACTCTGAGAGTTTCAAATCAACGCAGTAGATCTAATTTGGTGGGCTAGTTCTGCTTCGAGCACACCTCTTAGGGCGATCAGAAAACTTTTCGCTGCTTTTTCTCTATACAGATCTAATGTTAGCCTCCAGCCTGCTAATGTGCTGCTAGGGAGCAGCGAAGCGCTTCCAAGCCCTCGACTATTCATGCCGCGCAACCATGCTTATCAAAACCTGGCCCCCCAAATCAGCCAAGATTTCTGGTGTTCTGGATGCCTGAGGGCCTTCAGTCATTTGCTTTGTGCATAAAATTTAGCATCTGTTTATGGATACATCACATGGCTCTTAGATTTAACACCAATAGAATGTCTTTTATTTCTATTTATTTCTCTCTTTTCTCATTTAAGCAAATCCGAAGCATTACAAGCTCCCTATCCAACAAAAGACTAAACTATCCAGGCAGTCCCAACAATTTTCGGAACATTTCCCAAACGTAAGTAACAAAAACGCTAAAACCGTTCTTTTGAAAGTTTTAGTAGCATTCAAAACTGAAAAAAAGCTGAAAGCACGACACTGCAATATCAAAATCATGGGTTCGACTCCCAGGGAACACACATACTGATCAAACAGATAGCTTTGAATGCACTGTGAATCACTTTTGGAAAAAAGCATCTGCCGAATGTATAAAATGTGAACTAAAAAACATTATTATGTCTCTAAATTATGTTTTTGATACAACGCATAACATCAGTCTACAACCTTTGCAACCCATTAGGAATTAAAGTTTCCATAAACATGAAAATGTCACAAGATAACATCAGACAGCCCAGAAAATTGAACAGCACTCGACATACATCTGCGGTAAATGGCTCCGGGCCAAACTTTCCTTCGACATGAAAGACAGCTCTTCCCCTCTAAGGACGGGCTTACTGTTGCTATGGCGCGTCCACTATCGGGAGAGTCACACTACACACATGAATAAAGACATGAAAACCGTTTTACACCAGAGCGGGGCAAATGCGCGCCGGGGCCCACAGGTGGCCATGTTTCAAGCCCAAAAGTAAGCCAAGCATGCATGCACACGAAGTCAGCAGTAATAGACGCTCGCGGTCTCAAAGGACCGTATCCCACATCCTGTATACATGTCCTTGTGGTTATTTTAGGAAAATCTATGAATACAGAGCATTTACGCAGAAAACACTATATAACAATATATCCGCCATATTTCTGACTAAAACTGTCGTAAAGTCCCAAGTTTAGCACCTGGCTTAGAGTGCGTTGACGTAATTTTCACTAAAACAGGATGTTAGGGTGAGACATTATTGAGTGGCTGATGGGCGGGACCATTTAGAGAGCATTGGATTGGTCAGGAAAATTTGATATGGCGCTAACTTATGTGCAGAATGACATCCTAAAACGTTGGTGGAAGTGAGAGACTGTACGTTTTAAATTCTCTTCTAAATTTGGTGAGTGTTTCGAAGTACAGCAGTTTACAGAGATTCTTAAAGCTAACATATTCATACTAAAATCCAAAATTCTTCCATTTTGATTTCATGTAGTTAAACCAAGTTAACTAGCGACCAAGATTGACACACACACACACACACACACACACTACCACAACACCTACAATCCCAATTACAGCCGTTAATTGTACGAATCTGATTTGAAGATGCACATGGGTCCCTTAAATTTCAGTGTGTCTCTACAGAACAGCCGAAATGTAAAGCTAGCTGTCATTGTGATGTAGAACTTTCCAGTGACCTTTGTGCTCCGAGAAAAAAGAAAAAGGACAGATGAGAGGAGAAAAAAAACACAGGTAAAAGAGGAGAGAAAAAAGTGAGAGACAGAACCTGACTGAAAATGAAGCTTCACAGAAAGAATGACACAGGTGATGGAGGGTGAGCGGCAAAGAAAGAGAGAAGGACAGAGTGAGGGAGGGCGAGATAGACCGAGCAAGTGAGAGAGAGAGAGCAGAGTCAGAGAGAGACCGAGAGTGAGAGAGGCACAAAGGGCCAGAAAAGAGGAAGCAGGAGGCACAGAAATGAAATGAAAGGAAGATGGACAGCGAGGCCGCAGGAAGGACAGCCAACGCTAAAGGCAAAGGGAAAGTCAGACAAAAAGAGTGAGAGCGCTTGTGAGAGAAGAGAGAGAGAGGGAGGGCGAGAAGAACTGAAGGGTCTTGCAGGGTAGAGCTCTCTGTCAACCCCCCACATCCAGTCTTCTGCTTCACAGGTAATTAAATGGATTTCCTGTCTTGTACTCGGCGAGAGAACATGACCCAGCACTCTGCGAGCGCGTGTCGAAAGGCACTCCAGGGCTGCTCTTTGCGCCATCTGCATCCTTGTGTCCGAGCAAGGCCCTAAGCAAACAAGAGCTGCGCTGGGACTCGGAGGGCAGGAGCGAATGCTTTAACACCCTATAGCTGAACAGGGAAGGAGCCACTGAGCTCTGGCCTTCACGGATACCACCGCCTGCCCTGGAAGGTGATCTTCTGACTGCGGGCAGAGCTTAAGCAAAGCAATGGCGATTATCTGTGCTTGTCCTAAGCAAACAAGATAACCATATTTAACTTCTAACTAAAAGTCAAAATCTTAAAAGCGAAGGTATTTCAACCATTCTGTATGTGTTATTATCAACAGAAAACAAAGAGGGGAGGGCTTGGTGATGTCATCCAAAACGAAAGTCATTCTGGAGTTTTCTTTATCGTTTCTGATGAAAGACTATGAAATTAAACATTGTTTTTCCTGGAAATAACATGCACCAAAGAACTGTTACTACAGACCTGTTAAGTCAACAGTAAAGGGGGTCGATTTTGATTTGATGTTCACTTCAAACTATCAGTCACGTGACAATCAAACTCAGAAATCTTCCACCACGACGCCCTTGAAAATTTCGCTGAAATTTGCATTCACAAACTTCACAAGTAGTTCTACTCTCATGCCCTCTAGCATTCGAAGCGTTTGCCCAAAACATAACAGACCCGTCGGGCAACTGTGAGCAACCACCACGATTACAATGCCAGAGGTAGTGCTTGCAATTTCACAGCCCTAACAAGCTTACCATCAAGTAGCAATCTCAATCACTGCTCAGGTTCCTGTATTCATTAAGGGCCAGTTCCAAATGAGAGCCACTATATTGAAGGAAATGCAGAGCGCGGCTGATTGGCCCATGCCGAGGGAGGGGGCCGTACTTCCAGATTGTGGGTAAATAGAGATGGGAGGCGGCCGCCACACACACACTCTGAATTACTATGGGGGAACAAAACGTATGCAAATGAGGACCTTGACCCGAATCAAATTCCCGACCTGTTCGTTAATTGCAAATTACAGACTGCGGCACCCCAATCAGTGGCCTTTTAGCGCAAGATTCTCGACTCATTCTTCGCACACATTGGAAAATAAAAGAGAGGAACGTTCTGCCATCAAGCACAGGATTTGTTATTCATGATGGAGGTGATTAGAAAGTGTTTCGCCCCGGCCACCCGGCTAACAGGGAACATTCTCAGAAGTTATCAAAACAGTCTCGCGGTAACGTTGAAAGGACCTATTTCAATGTTATATATCAAAATAACATCAAAAATGTTACTCTTAAGTTGTTAGTGGAACGTTTTAAAAACATTACAGAATTTACAAACGTTTGAATAGTGTTCTGAACGTTCCTAGAACTCAACATAAAAAGATTTTTATTAATAGAAATGACAGGGAAACGTTTTTACAAAATTGTTAGCTGGGCAGTGGTCTGAAATGTTGAAGGAGGGGTGACGGAGCCTCTGCTTTAGGAGGTAAAAGGTAAATGAGGTCAAATTGGGTGGGAATCGTCGACACATATCGATGTCACTCCTCCACCAGCAGCCTGATGTCATTATAGCATTGAAACAACACAATCCAGCCGACCATAAATATTACATGACAGGCTGAGAAGCACCAGTTTGTTAAATGCAAATCGCCCTGACATTGCTTGTGTATCCATCACTGTTTTATCAAGTGCCTGTAGGTCTAACGAGGCAAATGAGCTCACATTCTGATATTTT
>JAZGTJ010002235.1:27419-44267 GCA_036877575.1 Botia almorhae | reverse complement strand
GATAGTAATGCTTGGGAACGTGATGACGTATTTTTGACAGTCATTTCGCTCACCGTACTTCGTGGTCGTAATTCGCATGTTGTGCGTGTAACACAGGTGTTGTGAAAACAAGCGTTGTGTCTGTGAACTGTCATAGTCGTAAATTTTGGAGTTGTATTCTAACAAACACAGAAAATCTCNTATCTGTAAACTCTCGTGGCCGTAGATTTTGGAATCCGACTCTGACAAAAAACATAATTACATACAATAGTTTTAAATTACGCACGAGTAAATTTAAATTACACACAAATGCTTTGAGTTACGTACGATTATATACACCAATTAATATCCGAGGACTTACACCATAAATTTAGCCAGTAACTTGACATCATTATTAATTAGGCTAACTGGTCTATAGCTTCCGCAAAGTTTAGGGTCCTTGTCCTTCTTTAAAATGAGTGAAATCAAAGCTTGGTTCAGGGATGATGATAAAAAATCAAGGGAATGATTGTATAGCTCTAATAACATGGGGAATAACTGACCAGAAAACTTTTTTAAGGGCCGGGAGCTTTGTCAGGGTCAGGAGCTTTGAAGCTTGAATTTTTAATCAGCTCAGTCATTCCAAACCAGTATGACTTTTGCATAAGCATTTGGGCTTTCAAGCAAAATATATTTATAATATGCCTATATGACTTGTGCAATCCATTGTGCAAAGTCTACTCTCAAATCTCAAGCCACACCAGGTTTATTGTTTCAATTCTGTGAAACCCGGCACAGAGCATCTTAATTCCCTACATTTTAATTTAATACTATTTAGGCACTAATATTTAGCCCTACGGCATAAGGAAAGACTTTTAACTATTTTACTTGGCTTCAGAAGAGCAGGTAACCTGTTTTTATGGTGCAATTGTACAGCTCAACAGTCTCTTATGAAAAACACTGCAACATACAGTTATAGTATCTCTTTGGTGTTCCACAGAATGACATAAGGGTGAGTTAATGAAAAAATGTTAATTTTTAGTTTAAATATTTCTTTAACGAATTAACAATTGAAATGCATCACATTAATTTTAGCAGCTGGGTTGTTTCTAAACCAAAATTGGTTGACACATTATCATATGGCATCTCATCTGGAATGCATATCAAAAGACGTCAACAAATCCTAAACACATGCCTTCCCATTTGGGTGCTGACAAACCTTCCCTGGTTTGTGCTTCTACCTCAACTTTTACTTTTCAGTCCATGCTCACTTACCTGAGGCACTCTTAATGTCAATTTACTTGCTGTGGTGTGCATATCAATAAGAATCATCTGAATAGAGAGTATGCCAGCAAACAATAGCTCAATCAAACCCTCAGCCAACACACAGCATGAACACTGGAGCAGATCGTCGATTTATTGCGCATAGCTGTATCCGTTCAAATAGGAAACACGATGGAATAAGAAAACCACTTGTCAAGTAAGAAAAACAGTCTTGGGTTCCCAGACAAAGCAGGTCATAAACAAACTACAGGCTGGGTGAAAAGTAAAAAAAATAATTAAAAAGGCATTAAAAATTGGCTATAGAACTCCAGTAGTATCACTGGAGTCATGATAAGAACAGTGTCTAAATAGACGAGTAAAAAGGATTTCATATTTCCTGCATCAATAGTACAGGCATCGGCCGCAAGGGGTTCTCAGCAATATCCCAAACGACTTCCATCAGAAGACTGTGTAAAAATATGTAATAAAGTACATGTACAATTTGTTTCAAATAATTTGTATTAGTAATATGGACTTTATTACCAAATTTAAATGCCTAGTTACTTTTCACCCACCCTGTAATGGGAAACTGCTGATGAGAACATTTTGTATGTTTCTATTTTTCTCATAAATGTGAAGTATTTGCTTATTCAGACTCCAAAAACAAAGTTCAAGGATATGGATATTATCTGTACTTTGCCTCTTGACCTGTGTGGGCCTATTGGCAAAGTAAATGCGTATTTTAGTAATATAGCTAGTATACAGTATACAAGTATAGCTAATTATAAATCTAAGTAGTATTAATTACCTTACTGTATGGTTAGGGTCAAAGGCATTTACTTTATTACTATAGTAATAAAATTGCGGGCGCCGCTCGCAATTTTGGGCCCTATGACAAAATATGAGGTTGGACCCCCCTAGTAGTGTTATTACTAATAAAGCAGATCTCTGGGGGCCCCTAAAGGGCGTGGGTCCTAATTTTCCCCCCCTTAGCGGCGCCCCTGATAGTAAGTACATGTAACGTGTAAAAAAGACACTGTAAAACAAAGTGTTATCTATAAAGTGCTGCCTATCCTCACTACTTTGACAAGTTATCTGACATACCACCGCCAGACCAGCTATACTTTTATTTCTACTCATTTATTAGTTAAATTTGATACCCCAATACATCAATAACTGTACATGTCAGCTAGTGTAAAGTTTCAAAGATGCCTTGAAAACTGTAATAAAGATAACAGATTGTAAAGATTTAATAAATTTGTGATCTTTATAAAATCAGTTTCGTATACATCAAACTCAAGTGTCTATTACAATTTGAGATATTTATCTCCTGTATTTTCGTTCATTAACGATGGCCTTTCTGTTTATACTTGTTACTTGACCATTTATTATAATATAATGAATGATCAAGTAATGACTATATAATGATTATATCCTCACATACCTTCCCAAATGAAGTTGCCACCGTCCCGCTTTACAAACTTAAACCAAAGTTTATCTGTGTATGGTTCGGACAGATGCACGTCTCCGATCCACAGACACGGCTCACACGTGGACAGAACCGCGCGGCTCGGCTTCATCTTTATTGCTCGGTTTGGGTCCCAGTGTCCCATCTCCAGCCGAGAGCCCAACAGAAATACCTCAATATCTGAACCCTCTGGTGTCAAGATGACGCCAAACCTGAACACAAGCATGTCCTGTAACTCGTAATATTGCAGATGTCTTGTAACCAGTATTTATCTTTATGTATCGCCAACCTCTGACATTATGAACGAGTGTGCTAAAAATACACGCAGTTATATGGACGAGACAAATACAGTGGCTGAGACGGGACAACTGCCTTCAGGTTAAAGGACTGTGTGTGTGTTTATATGTGAACCGAAATCCGTCTAAGCGTTTTGCAGGGCCAGTAAATACACAGAGGCATCTGAGTGTAAATAGGATGACTTAGTACATAGTATCCATTGACGCCCAGAATTATAGCTCGTGGTTGAGTATTAAGACTACAGTGTCAAAAATTCTCCTGTAGGGGGCGATTCGCGGCTCAAAATGCCCGATCTTTCATTAAGATATTCATATAGCTGACCAATTGCACGAAATCTAGACTACTAAACTCCGCCCATTTACTAATACAGTCATGGCTTGCAATTCTGTCAGAAAATGCAACACTTATCTCAGATAATTGTTCCAATTGCAAATGTATTGGTATTCACATGCTTATTGTTTTTGTTTGCACTGGAACAACACAAAAAAAGTCAAATCTGATCTGCTACAAGTCCATCTCCAGAGATCTTAATGTTCCTGTGTCCACTGTGCGCAATATTATCTGCCCATGGCAGTGTAGCTAACCTCCCTGGACATGGATGGAAGAGCAAAATTTATGAAAAATTACACTGAAGGATTGTTTAAATGGTGGATAAAGAACCCTGATTAACTTCCAAACAAATTCAAGCTGATCTGCAGACACAGGGTACAATAGTGTCAGCTTGCACTATCCGTCGCCATCTGAATGAAAAGGGACGCTTTGGTAAGAGACCCAGGAGGACACCAAGACATAAAAAGCAAGACTGAAGTTTGCCAAAACTTATGAGAAAACCACAATCCTTCTGGGAGAACGTATTGTGGACAGATGTCACAAAAGTAGAGTTTTTTGGTAAAGGACATCATGGCACTGTTTACAGAAAAAGAAATGAGGCCTTTAAAGAAAAGAACACAGTCCCGGCCTAAAGTCAAACATGGTGGAGGTTCAAAGATGTTTTGGGGTTGCTTTAGTGCTTCTGGCACTGGATGCCTTGACTGTGTGAACGGTATCATGAAATCTGATGATTAGAAAAGAATTTGAGGAGCAACATAGTGGCCAGTGTCAGAAAGCTGTGTCTTCACCAGAGGTCATGGGTCTTTCAGCAGGACAATGACCCGAAACACACTTTAAAAAGGATAATTTCACATTTTCATTAAAAGGCCACAATACTTGCTTTAGCAAATGCGTTTGTACACATTGATTTATCTGTGGACAGAAAATGCCAGGGTCTTTTAGATCAGTAAGCCTTGTATTAACTTGATAAAGTTAATACAAGTTAATAAGTTTTTATTATGACCAAAAAGACCAACATCTTTAAAGCTGTTTAAAGACAAAAGCACAACCTACTTTATATATAAGTTAATAAAAATGTCTAAAATATCTACATTTATGTTATTTCATAAATTTAATATATATTTAACATTTTAGTTAGGTTTTTTTAATCTATATTAAGTATTGAGTTATATTCTAAAGACAGGGAATTAAAGTTAGTGACAATGTATCATTACATGATCAATTATTGTAAGATAAAATGTAAATTGTAAAATTAAACAATTAGGTAAAATGTTATATTTGTTAAGAGCATTATAAGATTTCCCTAATCGTTTCTTAATATGCATGCTTTAAGTGTGAATATTATTTGTTCCTCCCCTTTCATCTTGTTTGGGCCTATTGTTAACGTAAATGTGAATTTTAGTAATATATCGAAGTAGGATTTCAGGTTTTAGTTACCAGTATTTGTATTTGAATACGGATATTTAAAAATGGATTTCATATCAAATATTGTTAACTAATCGATATTGAATCACCAAATTGGCCAAAATACCCAGCCCTTTTAAAAACTAATGGAATGGCAGGCAAGTTTTGTCCCATGTCTGGAGAATCATTTATTGTAAAAATATTTAAAAAAGATAAACAGTGACCCAGGCAAAATAAAATATATTTTTTTATTCATCAAAGTCAGAAACCACATGCATCTTCAAACATTCTGTAACGGTCATTCCTTTTTACTTAAATCCTTAAGTCTAGTCTCAAGGCTAGTAATCAGGGACATACTTTAGCATGGAATTCAGTAACAATTTGCAGGCTGCTTTACAAAATAAAGAAATTCTGATTACATAGACATGAACACAACTTAGGTGACACAAAAGCTGAGAAGCCTAAAACAGCTTCTTGACAAATTAACAGCAATCGCTGCATAGCTCAAGTTGCAAACAAAATATTTTGTAGTGACTCCATTCATTTGCGAACACAACGCACATTTTATTTTAATAAATTGCACCTTCACATATTAGCCTTTACAAATGAAAATGTTCACTGCACAGAGCATTTTATTGTGCTCCTCAATTGTATTCACCCAAGCTTCTTCTGACCCTCTTATTTTCCATGGGAAGCACAATACCCAAGTGTCTCTTTTCCCCAGATAAATGAAGATACATTGGGCCACAGAAAAAAGGCAAATTTTAGCAAAGTGCAAAAATTGACTATAAATATTGGAATATGGTTGGCATGTTAACCAGGCATGCTGATATTAAATGATACAGTAAAAAGTGAACCAAATGTGTTTAGTAGTATATATGCTTCAATACAGTCAGTG
Organism: Botia almorhae; assembly: GCA_036877575.1. Taxonomy (NCBI): domain Eukaryota; kingdom Metazoa; phylum Chordata; class Actinopteri; order Cypriniformes; family Botiidae; genus Botia; species Botia almorhae. The sequence goes on along the minus strand of JAZGTJ010002235.1, from coordinate 38,649 downwards.
TCCAAAATAATGTGACAAATAAAAACTAAGTTTTATATAAAGGATAGACGTACATAATGTCTAATTTTTCCATTAAATGGTTTCAGTGATTTTTTTAGACACATTTTGCCTTCTGAGCAAGCAACATCAAGGTACACAATCAAGCCCACAGAACAGCGTTTACTATCCAAGACAGCCTTGCTTTTATTTGTTTCAAATAAAAAAGTTTTTTACGCAGAGTGCTGATTATAAATTGCAAATGGTTGTAAACGTGATAGAACTGCCTGAACTAACACGTGATAGAACTACCTGAACTAACACATTCAAGACCCAGGATCTTAACAGAGACATTCAAGCCCCACTTGTAGAGCAACTGTTCTACAATCAAGGTCACACAAACCTGTCTTCAATATAGTCCAAGAAGGTGTCCTGTTTAAAACAATCTGGTTATCCTAACCAGACCACCTAAATAAAATGGTGTGGATATGCACAGACAGGAATCAGCAGTCATTAGATGATTATCTGGAAAAGATTAAAGAGATTTTCTTGCTGTTTTAAGACAAATAAATCAAGTACTGTTCAAATGATTTAGGCTGATTAAATTCAACTGAATTAAGCCTTGTTTTAGCAGTTAACCCTTTTAAACCTGCCTTCTGTCTTGAAAGCATGGGTGTGTGTCAGTGGAAGCATAACATTTTTTAGTGGATAAAACATCAGATCAAACTAATCTTTGATATATTAATAAAAAAATAATTTTTCCATCAAAACAAAAAATAATTTGTTTCCTTTTCATTTACACAGTGATAAAATATGGTAGATTAAAGAGGATAGATAATGTAGTTAGGTACATTTTGAAAACATTTCTACTGTGTTATGATACTGGTTTGAGAACAGATCGAAGTGACCTGCCGTCCCGTGTTAGCTCTCTGGTTGTGCACATGCAGGGAAGCGGAACTGCTTCTACTTGTCTGAGAACTTCATTGTATGGACAATGTTTCAGGTGGTCTGCCATGCTAGAGATGTCCGCAAACTGCCACCTGTTAACCGGACTAAAGGCTGTGCTAAAACGCCAAACCTGCAGAAAAACAATGGTTACTTATGAAACTACTTGTGGTAAAAACTTACTTTACCTGCATATTGTTTTCTTACCGATTCTGAATAAGTAATACAGTAAAGAAGAAATGTTTATGTGGTCTGTAAAAAGTACTTAAAGCTGCAATCTGTAACTTTTGGTTAAAAATGAATGAAATCAGTTATTGAGCAGATCAATGTTCAAAGCTGTCACCTTAATTTACCGATTCGCTGAACAGTAAGTTTATAATCATGATTTATAATTTGAGCTGTCAGGTCCGATTTCACAGTAAATGTCAGTGTGACTTCATATGTCTCTGCATGGTGATGTCACATCTGTAAACAGAAAGATGAAGACCCAGATACAGTGTGTCTGGGATGGTGGAGCGTTTGAAGCCTGCTCTTACAACAGCTGCTAAAAATTTTAACTAGTTATCTAGATGTAAAAAAACTAAGAAACATCAAACTGCTGAAAGCTTGCAGTCAGAAAAGGAAAGCGCCAGAACCCATGCTAAAACAAGTAAATATCGGCAGGGCTTTTGAGAAGTGGCCACAACTCTGAGATCTTAGGGGATTAAAGATTTAGGCAGAGATGGCTTTTTTCCTGCTGAACAGGTAAGACATTTCAGTGGCTCAGTAGGTATCTAACTAGCAGATTTATCTGCGCAAAGGAGCAATAGACAATAACTCTGCAAGTAACCTGCATTTTTTTTGGTTTCAAACAGAAATGGCAATAAAAAGGCAAAAGTTATGGATTAAACATAATTAACATGTGGTTACTGCAGACATACTGTACCTTATCTTTTATCTGCCAGGAACGTCTTCCATCTGAATACTGTTTTCTTTCCCACTGTACCACAACCATGCCGTGGGTTTGTAGCAAACTGGCACACACATCCCTCATTGTACGTGACACCATTGATAGTTGACACAGGCTAAAGCCATCCAGAAATCGTGCTACATGTTGAAGTACTTCAAATGGCAATCCACTAAGATGATCACACTTAGGTGCTGTGACAGTTTCTGATGGAGGCTGCACCCCAAATGACCTTAGGTGTCTGTCATGAACAACCTTCGAACCCTGACTGGATGGGCAAAATCTCCGTTGGGAGTATGTGCAGCCATAATATGCTAATGGACAACGATGTTCCATCCAGCCATTGAGTCCGGAATGGATATCTCCATGAACATTGCGGAAGTGCGAGAGGAACTCCTCCCGGCGGAAAAGCTGACCACACTCAAAAGTGAACATGGAGCCCTCGCGTGGAGCCCAGCTTGGTCGCGGCACAAGCTGCTCCAGCGTCAGATCAAGCCTCAGAGTGCAAAATGGACTTGGTTGAGAAAGACGGGGCGCAGCTCGATCGCAAGCGGAGGCTGATGCAACCTCTCCAACCATCGTACTTGTCGCCAGGATGGCAGCAGGGAAACTAAAGGTTTGGGTGCCAAAGTCAACATGCGTGCCGCTTAACGCATAGACCGCGTCAGATATTCTCCGTGCTCGTGGAGACTCCTCCAGGCAGAAAAGCAGAGCTGCTGCTGTGAAGTCAATTTCACCAAGGCCCATGGGGTCATCCTGAGGCTCCTGTTCTAAATCTGATGTGTCCACAGCTTTGTCCTCCATTTTGCAATGTGGATGTCTATGGGGAAATCCATCAGCAAATGACACTTTTCGTCCATTAAGTGCAAGTGGCGTAAAATTTTGCAGCAATTGAAGGTGTTGGTGTTTTCTCTCAAAAGCCCTATCTTCAAAGTCTAATGTCATTGCCGGCAGTGCACTGTCTGTTTGAAAAGTCCGAGTCTGAGCATGTACAGGCTGCTGCAGCAATGTGGCTTGTAACCCAGAGGCCTCCTGGATTAAGAAAAGGTGTTGTTCATGCCTTACTTCTGGTCTATGGGGAATTAAAGGTTCTGAAAATTCCCAAGAACCTCGGGACTCTAGACTCCGATTGAGTTCTGTGGTGGAGTCAATAATGTGATGGACTGTCTCATCTTCACAATCTTTAATACTATGAGAGCCATTACAGAAACATTGCTTATCTATGTCCCCTAACATGACTGAACAACACTCACCTGCTGTTTTATCAGCAATGACATCTAATGCTGTTTCTTCATCAGGACCACCCGCAGCACCAAGCTCACCTTCAATATCAGATGTAATGTATTTCATATCAACATCGGTAGATTCCAACAATTCTGATTGGTTGAGCTTACCATTCCCATTAACTATGGAGACACCAATTGTATCAGCACCTTTAACAGCATCTCCTAGTGCACCAAGGGCAGAGGCCAAGCTCTTGCCAAGCTCCATCAGTGTTTGGTGCTCTTGAGGCTGTAGCACCTCCTTTAACCCACTGACCCCACTGAAAATTTTATCACATTTAAGCATGGCATCTTCCTTCATTGTTTTATTCAGTTCTCCATTGCATTCTGGAAGTAAGACTGTGGTTGTACAGCCTGTATCTGAGGAATTAAGGTGGATCAGGACATTAAGAGCTGCAGCCAGGCTTTTAGTTGTCTCTACTGTGGTTTGGTAGAGCTCATCATAATGTTCTTCATTTATGCCATTAATCCCATTGGTAATCTTGTCCTTTGAGCAGCCTGCTGTAGGCTTCCTCTCAACAGTCTCCAGTTGCATGCACAGAGCTGGAACAACTATGGCAGGCTTTTCGCTTTGCCCTGCTGCTTCTGTATTTTTCTCTGGGCCAGTAGTGGGTGCCAGAGAGACAAGTTTGAGTGACGCTAACATGGTGCGCTGATCTTGAAGAGCAAGAGCCATGTCAAGCTGCTCCACCTCATCTGCTTCCTGACTTAGTCGCTCATATGAACGATAATCCTCATCATTCACTGGCCACCTGTTCCACTCCATAGTACAGCACACCACTCCTGCAGGGCACACTTCAAGGTGCTCTGCAATATGGCCACGGGCCAGGGTAAAGGGGCATCCTATGCTGTGGTTAAGACATGGCACTCTTTCCAATGGGCACAGCAGCTTGTGTTGCGCAATCTTGCAGCTGTGGAAGATTGCACCGCATACAAGTGGGCAAGTGATGAGGTCACAGGAAGTGCCAGGTACGGGCTTGACCATGCATCGTCTGCTTATACAGGAAGAGCAGTGAACATGGAGCTCCTCCATTATTTTAGGATGACGGCAGCAAGACACCTATGAGAAGCAGCTTGATGCAAAAGACCTCGAGTCCAGGAGGAACAACCACTGCAATAGAATTGCAAAGAAAACTGAGATTAGACTGTAAAATTAGATTGCATTCTGTATAACTTTTTAATCTTTGTCAAGGCAAAGCAAGCATAAATAAAACATTGGAAACTTTAGTTTTTTTGTCGTTTCATGACAGTAACACAGATAAATATACGTTACTAAGAGTGGTACATTGTATTAAATGTATTAAATATGCGTTCAGCTAACGAACGTCGCCTTGTGGTCTCACCCCAACGAGGGAAGAAATTACTTTCCCAGACACTTACTTTCACTCTGCCCGGTTGGTGGGATGAACTCCATATCTCCATCAGAATGGCCATTAGCTGTTTTCAAGAAACAACTAAAAACTCTACTTCTATTTTTTTAGCTTAAAAAATACATTATTTTACCACATTCTTTGATAACTCAGCACTCTGGGCATTAATCCCAGAACAGGGAGAGGGCTCCATGCTCTCGGGAGAATGCGTGTCCCTGGGTCATTTTGACGCATCCTTTGATAAATCAGCACTCTGGGCCTTATTCCCAGAACAGAGAGAGGGCTCCATGCTCTTGGGAGAACGTGTGTCCCTAGGTTCTCATCCTGATAACTATATCATGTTTTGCAACTGCAAGTTACCTCGTCTCACCCTAACCTTTTGGTAATGTAATATGAGGTGCACTGTTTGGGGTAAGCGAGCCTGGTCAGCTTTATATTTTACTGTTGTTCTGTGTGGACCTTCATTTGTTACCTTATTCCTCGACGGAAAGTGCACATGCCTCTTTGTCTGACACTTTTGGTCAGGCTTGATTGATGACTAATTAATCAAAACATCGTACTAATACATAAATACTCCATATTTTGAACGCCAACTAGTTTGTGAACCACAAGTCGTCTTAGGAAAGACATGTCTAGTTAGACTGACTTAGGTTCATGCCTTTCTTAATTGTTTATTTAATTATTAACTTGACAGTCTTGGCAGTCTTAAAAACTCATGGCACATAAAAAAGACAAACAAACTTATGTGTACAAGGCCAACAATTTTAAAAGTTAGCAGCTGTCCTGAAATTTGTTTTTAAAGATAGTGAAGTTGCTAAAAATATGCCAGTGTTTGACTGCTATAACAGCAGTGCTTTGTAGAATATGAATTTATAGATTTTTTATACATCTTTAGACATGATTTACCACAGCACATTCAAGCCCCTCTATAATGAAATGTCTCTAAATTTACTTCTTTACAGCTCTGCTGCTATAATCAAAACATAAAAAAGAAAAAACTAGAAAAAAGTCAACTTGATAGTCAACATCACTAAACAATTGATCCTGACCCTACAATGGCACTATAATATCTAATGGCAAAAGCTCTAAGCACAAACATTGATGTGACTTTATAGCTTTGTCATTTGTGTCATACACATTAGCAAATATTACTCTATTAATTTGCATTACTACTTTTTGCTCTGTAATTACATAAGAACAATAAATTCACTTTTCCAACAGATCATTATATACTGAGCGCTTATAGTGTGCCTATAAAAAAATCTAACATATAGTATAACTAGAGCAACACAAAAACATACCTTGAGTGGGTGAAACTGGAGTTCAAGACAACCACAAAAACGTAATACATCAACTCATACATTAACTCGTATATCAGATCATTTGTAGTTGTAGTTCTCATGTTCCTCAGTAATGCTGGGCCTTTATGTATGTAGTGCAATGTTAACTGTTGTGAGTTAAACTTTTTAGGCACTGTCCGCGTTTTCATTTAACACAATCCTTCTAGACAACATAAAACTGCCACATTTAAGTTCAACAATGACACCAAATTAAACAATATATCAAAAACAGGGAGCATTCGAAAATCTACTTTTACAGTTTGCAACAGTGATTATAAAGATTCAAATCAATAACTTGTCAAACTGCCATTTGACAGAGCCCAATCACACATAACTGAAATGACACGCCGTGTCGTTAAAAATAAAGTTATAACATGTCTTTAAAACTGTGTTGGGGACGTTTTGGTCTTTGTTTAATGTTGTTTTTGTATTATGTTCTACTGTGGTTAGCCTGTTAGCAAGCTTAACTTCATGCACAACTAAACAAAGCCTTTACTCACCCAAAGACTACGTCGATTAATTCCTGGCGTCAATCACTCACGCAGTTCACCAATGTTTTCACTTGTCCGGTTTTAGTGTAAAGCGGGACACTTTGTAACACTGCGGGGAGAATGTACACACAATCATCACCGTTCGCACTGTCCACAAAATTAAGTCTCCATTAGGACCCATGTGGTAGCTGTTAAATGCCTGCTCAAAAGTTGTTGTCGCGATATGCTTATATTAGGTGCTTCGCAAACGGAAGGTTGCATATCTCGGCTTCAACGTCATCAAACGCCGTCGAGGGACATCTCTGTTCAAAGGATACTTGAAAAGCAGCCTTCGTTTCGTCTCTTTAGAAGGACGCGTGAAGTGCAGCATTCGCAGCCTCAAATGACCGTTTAGCAAGCTAAATGCTCTGTACAAAATTAAAGCATTAAATGTATTAAAATGAAAGCTTACAAAAACACACTCGCAGACAAACAAACATAAAAGCTGCGTTAACTATTTAAATGCTCTATACAAAAGGAAATAATTAAATAAAAAAGAAATTACAAATAAAAGCTTATTTTTTTATTATTAAAGAAGAATAACCGGACATTACAAAAATATTGAAATAGAAATCCAGATACATAAAATACAAGCTTATTCTGTATACAGTAATACAGTATGTAATTCACGAGTTCGCACTAACATGCAATCGCAAATGATCACTGATGCGTATTTGGCGTGCTGTCCGGGTGGAGGGCTCCGAGCTCGGAATTTGGCCCGAACCCAGAGTACTCCCCCCGTCCTTGACTGAGGTAGATACCAGCTAAGAGTGAGGTGATGGGGTGGTGGAGGGATGCTGCGAGACTGTCATGTGACGGAGGTGAGGGACGGCTATATATATGCGTCGTTGCGTGCTGATTGGTTGGATTACATAACCGTGCTCCTCCCGAACTTAGTTAATAAAACTTCATTAAGAGGGAAAAAAACATAAACCAAAATAAACCAATACCATATAGAAAAAATAAATAAATAAAACATTCATATAAAACCTAGAAACTACTAAACAATAGTTCAAATTTTCTTCCTTTTCCCTTACATATATAAATGTTATATTGAAGGAGCATAACCAGAAAAAAATGTCTCCATAAAATGTAACAACATGTCATTCTTTTTGTTATTCATTTGCATTAAAGACTTTTTCAGAACTTCCATTTCTGATAAAAATAAATTACATTTTGGTATGCATTTAGCAAATTTCTGTTTATGAATATAATATTTACCTTGCAAAATGTAAAAGTTAACAACGTACTCAATCATTTTACTTTTATGAGAATAAGTACAGATAACATCTTTTAAAGAAAGCATATAATTAACATTTCTTAACATCAGACCAAAAACTAAGAGACAATTTACAATTATAAAACAAATGACACAAGTCTTCCTCATGTGTGTTACAGAAACTGCAGGTATTATCAATGTCCATGAATTTAGAGAGAGCTACTTTACATGGGTAAATTTTGTGAAGTATTTTGAAATGGACCTCTTTAACTTTATTCAAAATACAAAATTTGTAATGATTTGACCAGGTTGTTTTCCAATTCTTAGCAGAATTTTTTGCATTCCAAAATAATTTGCCTCTAGGGGTGATTTTATGTTTTGATTGCAAAATTTGTCTAATATTTTTATTACTACAAGAGGAAGAAAATATTTCGATACCATTAATTTTTAATTCTGGAAATATCTTTTTATTGCTTCCAAAAGAGAGGTGATTATTTATTAATTGTATCAATCCACTTGGAATAGATTTAACCACTTGCTGAAATTCTTTAAAGGGGATAGGAAAGTTGTGAACATGCATGAAGTCTTCATAAGACAAAATGTTTCCACTCTTATTAAACATATCCATAACAAAATATATATTCCTTTCAAACCACCTGTGTCATGACCAAAGACTCCAGGAACCCAATTGCAACAATGAAACAATTTATTGATTGAAATGATGTTAAATAACACAGTTCAAAAACACAACGTCGTCCTCCGGAGATGTTGCCTCGAAGAATCGCCAGCCACAGGGAGAGAGAGAGAACACCGCTATCCCCGAACGCCACCAATCAGCGTGCCACCAGCAGAGTGTGAGTTTGCAAACGCAGCAGAAGAACTGGGCAATCGCCAACCTGAGTTCACTGTATCAGAACAGAAAATCAGTTTGTTTGTACATGCACAACACTGTTATCTTCAATAACAGGTAACGAACCACCAATCCATTTAATTATCCGCAGCAGAGTAGAAATCGAACCAATCGGCAGGTGAGTAGATTTATCTCCGCTGTATTGGCAGGTAGTCGTTGGAACAATGATCGTGGATCAGCGGAAAACTGGAATCCTTCGCTGGAGAGCGTTAGCAGGTGAGTAGCAGGTGGGTTAGCTGGAAGCGATACGGCTGATGGCAGAGACAGGAACCGGGTGGAAGGAGAGGCAGTGCGGGAGAGATCGCTGGTGCGAACAACGACGCAGAGACCTTCAGACCGGAGGCAGACGAGAGAGCTCAGCAGGCCGGAGAAGCAGACTCCAGGACGAAAGACAACTGGAAGGGAAACAGAAACTGGAACACAAAGCACAAAACAAACAACAGGCAGCTGGAGCTTAAACATGATGGGAGAAGACAACAACAAACACTAACTACACGCTCGTCGACTTGAGAAAACACACAGAAGCCTGAGAGCAAAAATGGGAAAAGACGAGTGAGCTAAACTGGACTAGGCTCACTAAAAACATGCAGCTAAGCTAGCCTACGCTGCACTAACTAATACAAGGAATAAGCGTGTTCAGGTAAGCTTTTCACAAGCGACGGTCTGACAAAGACTGAACACACACGAGGGAAATATAAAGGGAGAATAATTGGTGGGAATGGCCGGTAAATGCTGAGTGATGAAGTGACTGCAGCTGTGAATGATAACGAGAGGGAGGGGATAACGCGGACACCGGAGAATGTGACGATTTAACTAGTTAAACTGCCTCGAGCTCCGACATAAAACAATACAAACCCGGCTGATCAAACTGACGTCCTGATAACCTGTGCAAAAATAATGATTTATTTCTAGAAGTAATGAGACAGTTATTCCATAAAAGCATTTTGTGTGGAGAAAAGTTGTGATGGAAACAAATTTTCCAAGCCAATAATACTTGCTGGTGAAATTTTGATAACTTAATTGGTAACTTTCCTGGAAGAAAGTTACATCTAAGAAGAAAGGATAACCCTCCAAGTTTTTGAAAGATACGTTGTGGGATAAAGAACCACATGGAATTATTATTTTTTAGACAATATCTTAGCCAATTAAGTTTAAAAGTATTGTTGATGTCAAAAAAATCTATCATCTCTAAGCCACCTTCTACTCTTTTGCCTGATACAATGTCCTTTTTTATCTGGTAAGGTTTATTTTTCCATATAAAATCTAAGAAGGATTTATTGATAATTTTGGAAATTTCATCACTAACATACATAGAAAGAGCAGGGTAAACAAATCTAGAAAGGCTTTAGACATTAATACTCTCCCAAAAATGGTAAGATCCCTTTGTAGCCAATTATTCAAAATATGTTTAGTTTTCTTAATTTTTGAAATAAAATTCAGCTGTTCACAAACAATTTTATTTTTAGAAATACAAATTCTAAGATATTTAATAGAGTCTTTTACTGGTATATTTTCAATAGATAAGTCTAAAGAACCGTGTATGAATACAATTTCACATTTATGACGATTAAGTTTTAGGCCAGAAGATTTAGTAAATTTGGAAATACAATCCAGTGCTGTTTTAACTTGATTTTTATCTTTCAAAAATAAAGCTGTGTCATCTGCCAATTGAGAAATTTTGACTTCTCTATCAAATATTTTTAATCCCAAAATGCTTTGATTGTTTAAAATTTGAATAGAGAGAAGGTGAGCAACTATTAAAAACAAAAAGGGGGAAATCGGACAACCTTGGCGTACCCTACGATGGATTCCAAATCTCTTAGAGGTTCCCGTATTCAGAATAATAGAGCTATTAATATCCTTGTAAAACATTCCTATAGTATCAATGAAAGTGTTCCCAAATCCAAAAACTTTCAGAGAATGAAGTAAGAAGCCATGTTCAATTGTGTCAAAGGCTTTACAAAAATCTAAAAACAAAATAAGTGCTCCTGAGTCTATCTGGTCAGAATAGTCTAACAGGTCAAAAACAAGACGGATATTGTTACTAATATGTCTATTTTTCATAAAGCCTGTTTGAGATTCATTAATAATTTGATTTAGTCCTGATTTTAATCTTCTAGCATATACTAATGCAATCAATTTGTAATCTGTATTCAAGAGAGTGATCGGTCTCCAGTTATCAATTTCCAAAGGGATCCTTATCTGGCTTAGGGATCAGGAAAATAAAGCTTTGTTTCATAGTTGTCGCGAATTCCTTTTTTTTAATACAATCATTGAGCATTAAGAAGAGTGGCTCTTCTAAAATGTCCCAGAAATGTTGGTAAAATTCAATTGAAAGTCTATCAGGTCCTGGACTCTTACCTTTTTTCATTTGTCGGAGAGCTAAATGCAATTCTTCTTTTTTAAGATCAGAATCACAAAGATTTTTAAAATCATCATTTATCAATGTAATAAAATTGTGCATATTATCTGTAAACTCTTTGCCGATATCATAATTGAAGCTAGATCAAGCTTTGAAGCTTTATTTAACAAATAAAAGCTTATAGAGAAACATTTTATTAAAGCTTGACGTAACAGACACATCAGTAGTTTATTGTTATTGTCACGGAGGCAAGACGAGAAATGAACGATCGAGAAGTGGTCCCCGTGTAGCGTGACAGAGAACTCAAACGCGGATGTGCGCGAGTGAGCAGGTTAGCCACGCAGTTAAT
>JAZGTJ010002235.1:0-27404 GCA_036877575.1 Botia almorhae | reverse complement strand
CAAAGGAGTAGAGATTTCCACCCGGAAACCCGCGTTCTCATACACGCACAAAGAGGATATATAAACGTCCGCTAAGCGGTACTCACGTGAGTTGAGTTGGCGTAGAGTAGAGCGACCAGGGTTGAGACAAACCATGAACTCAATGTCCGGTGCTGAGTGAACCTTACTTCCTGTTTATATATCCGCGGAGATTACTTCCGGGACCTCGTGACCTCACGTGACTCGGTGCGTGTGACAACCACATCAGAAAGAGAAACAATACCTGCATTTTTAGAAATTAAAGTCATACACACTGTAACATCTATTGCTAGACATTGCCTGTAAACTTAAATGTCATGCAAATTGACTGTTGTATTCTGTATTTTGTATTGTGTATTTTAATAAAAGTGTTGCCAGGGGTCTGTTTCCTGTTGTGGGAATTTGGGTAGGATGCAATGATAATTAGGGAATTGTGGGTCAAATACTGTTCACCCAACTTCCAAAACACACATTTAAATAGCTTTCTCTTCCTTCAATTCTCTCAATTCTCCCACACTCTCAGGTACACTGATTCTGTATTTCCTGCTATTCTGCCTATGATCGTTCATGTCCTGTTGCGACACAGGTATGACAGGAAGGCATCCTTTATGATATAAAGATCCCAGTGACAACACCAATCTTTGTTCATCCTAGATTGACTTTTTTATAGCCAGAAACTATATTTTAAATCTTATCAAGTTTTAGGGACACTGTTACAGTACATGAGTCAGAAATTCACAATGTTGAAATGAAAGAGTGTTTTGTCTCTTCAGGGCATCAATTAGTCACTTGACAAACTATGACTTCTGTTGCTGAATGAAAATGAATGTGGTGGTCTACTGTGCAGTGACTCATTTATAATGTGTTGCCAGTTGCTTAGTGAACAAGACTTTAACTCGTTTCAACCTGTTGATTAAAGCATGACAACCACTCAGACAGATAGAGAAGTAAATCAAAGCTGCTGAGGTTTAAAGTCACCCATCACAGCTTAGTCATGCAGACAAACACAATAATCCCTAAGGGAGTCGTACTTTTCTCTGATGAGATGCTTTGGCTTCTGTAGCTTAGTGTTCCTGTAGCTCAATTGGTAGAGCTTTGTGTTAGCAGTGCAAAGGTTGTAAACAGGGAACCCAGGTAACACACATACTAATCAAAAAAATGTATAACTTTAATGCACTGTAAGTTGCTTTGAGTAAGTGTCTGCCAAATGTAAATGTTGGCTGGTCTGAGCTTTAGCCCACCTGTGGTGATAGTATCCTGTCCTGCAACAGACAAAAAGCTTTCTCTATCTGAGCCTACGCTTATAAAATGTTTTAAACCATTATTTTTGAGATAGAAAATAATGTATGTTTTAAACCCAGTTAACAAATACACTGACATTAACAAACTGTAATGAAACGTCTGGAACTTTTCAATCTCCACAGAACCGTAAACACACTCTCATATAGACTATACAGTGAAAACAATTCTTTATAATAACTGGCATAATAACTTTTTTCTGTAGTCCGCTAGTTCATTGATAATATGGATTCCTAATTGTACTGAAACCATTTCTTTTAATTAAAAAATTACAATAATATAAAACAGGTATTTTATCATATATTAATCTTTACTATTATTACTAAAAGGGATGACTAATACATTTGTAAGCCTTTCTTTTATGGGGTGAAGCACAGCTGCACATTTATGGGGTGAAGCACAGCTGACAAATTGTTTACTCAGTGGAAAGAAACACAAAAGTTGTTATGACTACAGTCAGAAGAGGTCACTATTAAATAATGTACAACTTTCCCTGTCGCCTGTGGGGTGAATGTTAGATGACAGTGAGAGAAGTAAGGATATTTATGGCTCTTGATGTCATTATAACACAGGAATGTTGAGTCTGAGCTTCTGCAACCAAATGTTAACAACCTCAGCTTGAGTGTAATTTATGGTAATTATTTATTGTGCTGATCTCATGGATTTAAATGAATAATGCTGTGATAAAGCTGGCTGAAGGGCACATCATAGGTCCATCCATGTGGCTTTTTATATCAGACATTTTGTCACACATTTTCATCCACAGCAACTTACAGATATACATTTATCAGTATGTGTGTTGGAACCCACAACTTCGGCATTGCAAGTGCCATGCTTTTTTAGAGCTTCAGGAACACAATCGTTTTGACTGGGCAAAACTATGTGTATATAAAAAAGATATTTACACATATTTCTTCTTTTTTTAGATGGCACCATTAATCTGTATGTGTTTTTACTATTGCAAGTTATTTTCATTCATTGCAGAGGTTCAAGGTTAAAAGCACTTGTGCAAATGAAGTCTGTAGTTCATCAGGCTTAGTGAGTCAGAAACGGTCTTTCACAGTTCAAAAGTAAAGTGTGCAGTTCAATCTGTAGCAGACCTTAACACAGATGAGCAACAGCCACGTTTAAGCTGCTTTGCACAATAAGAAATAATGATGCCAAATATAAATGACTCTGAGTATGTGTTTTGCAGTTTTATGCAACATTTGACCAGTTATAGTTGCAGTCCTTCAACTCTGATGTTATTCCTGGCAGGAAATATTAAAAAGGAACAAAAGGAAAGGTCAAGCTCTGGGGGTTGGGAGTGGGCTACGAAAATGTTAACTAACATTATTAGTTGATATCCGCATGCTGTGGATACAACAAGGTATTGCGCTCACTCTTGCGCTCTAAGGGGGAAGCTTTTTGGGATGTTCCTGTAGCTCAGCTGGTAGAGCTAGCAATGCCAAAGTTATGGGTTCAATTCCCAGGGAATGCATGTACTAAAAACTGATCGTTCAATATCTTCAAAGTGGCGATAGATGTATGTCCACTTTTATCAACTCAACTTGTGCAGTGCTTGGAGAAGACAGGTACCGCCCTCGTCTGATCTGTGTGCTGCAGGGTATACATTAAGCTATTAGGTTTTGGCAAGCTACACTTCTCATTTTAAACTTTAACAATGCCTCATTTTTGTTTTCATGTTTTCGTCCCCTTATTCAGCACTCTCCTTCTCTCCTCTCCCCCTGAGTCTGACCACAGTGATTCAGCCCACTTATCTTGAGATGTGAATACTGTCTCTGACATTCAGCTATATAAGCCAGATAAAATAGGAAGGTGAAGGTTGTATTACACCTCCCAGATGAGAACACATCTTTAAATTCCCAAGTGTCATGAACATTTGACCTTTCTAGAGAGGGATGGTCAGCTCTCAAATGCCTCTCACTCTATTGAGTGATGCAGAGGAAATTCCAGTAGCTGATGTTTTTCACATCTTCAAGTCAACAGATTGTAAGTCATTTTAGCTATGAGGCACCAATTGCATTGCCAGTGGTCTTGTTTTTATTATAAAATGGATCGTTCTTACTGTAAATTCTGATTGGATGAACCATGTTCAAAGCTGTTGTACAACGTCAATAAATGCACATGTGTGATAAATATTAAACAGTAAATGTTCATTGAACATTGGTGTCATAGTGATGTGGTCATGGTTTTACAAACTATGTGATATATGTAAATATATCACTTGAGTCAGTGATTTTACTACAGATTTTTAAAATATTTTTAGATAGGATTTTTTACAATTATATTTTAAGGTATGAGGTGTGACTTTCATTGGCCAAATAAAAGGATAGTTCTGTCCCAAACATACATCACTGTGTGTTTGTGATATGTGTGTTTTCTTGCTGTAAACTTTGCCTGTCAAGTAAGACAATACTGAGTAAATGTGGCATTGCTGTGAAGACATCCTTACGAGTGTAAAGAAATGATCATTTTCATGGACCTGATCATTTTGTATTGTAGATTTTTTTTACGTTCGGCATCCTATCTAAAAATATTTTTTTTAAAAACGTAGTAAAATCACTGACTCATATATATTCACATACATCACATAGTTTGTAAAACCATGACCACATCACTATGACACCAATGTTTAATGAACATTTACTGTTTAATATTTATCACACGTGTGCATTTATTGACATTGTACAACAGCTTTGAACATGGTTCATGTGCCTCATCTCTGTCAAGTAAATGTGAGGTAAGGGCTTGTTTTGACACACTCATCTCCACATTACATAAAGATAGAGTGACAGTTTTAGTCTTCAGAGATTGCACTTTTCTGCAAGCCATCACAGGACTTTCAGCCCCATAAAACTGAAGATTCTTGACAGAGAGTAGATGAGAGAGATGCCAAGACTGAGTCACCTTTCATGCATTTTTGAAAAGCGGTTTAGAATCATGTCAAGCCAAATGAGTTTAAGCCTCTAAACCATAAAACAGTTTTAATCAACACATATCAGTCTTACAGAGTTACATACATGTTGATAACGACTTTCTTAAAATAAAGAGCAAATTATTGTGGGAATATTTTTAGTTTTTGTAATCAAACAAAACATGATGTCCCTGTAGCTCAACTGGCAGAGTATATCACTAGTATAACACAAAGTCATGGGCTCTATAAGGTCAAGGTCTATACTCAAACTGTATACCTTGAATGCACTGTAATTTGCTTTATATTAAAGTGTCTGCCAGTTTGTGCTGAACGTAAAGAAAATCTATAATACAAAATGATCAGGTGCATAAAAATGATCATTTCTTTACACTAAGTGAAGACACTATGTCTTCACTGCAGTGCCACATTTATTCAGTATTATCTTATTCAGTATTGTCTGTATTCTCACACTTAGACCCACAGTAGAGTGCAGATCTTCAGAGCACCTCCCCTGCACAGATCAGTGAAGCTCACACTCCTGGACTCCAGCACAGCACATGTGCACAGCATATTATTTATTGGCTGTGCAATCTTTGCCTGAACTAATTGTGAAGCACTGCACCCAGCTGCCACCCAGATCAGGGCTGTGTTTCCCAAAAGTATCATAAGCCTAAGTATATTGTAACACTGATTGTCACCAATAATCTATACAATCAGCAAAGGCTTATAATGCTTTTGAGAAATGCAGGCCAGATTACTACAGAGTAGCAGCTACAGCTGTGATGTAATGAATAAGGTTATTATTAATATATAAATGTAAGTGGACCACGCCTTACAGACAATACTGTCTATTCTCTTAGGCTGGAAAATAAGCAGTCTGAGACATACGAAGACATGTGAGATAAGGTTTATTAGAGCGCAGACAGAGTTTGCCATGTATACTCTGCATTGAAAAATAATGTGGACATTTGAACAGAAACACAAGTTTGGAGAAAGATTTGAGGTGTAAAGAATCTTCAAAACTATTGCAGGACCTACTGATTCGGTACAGCTGTTTGAACAGCTTCAGTTCAATCCTCCCCTTTACTTTCCTTCCTGCATCCCCAGTCCAGTGCTTTTTATTCTCTTACTGGAGCTAACAGGACAGACAAGATACAGAACACCAGAGCACAGCTCTCCAGGAAATGAGCCAGAGTTCAAGAAGCTCATTAGATCAAAAGATAAACACAGATTCACTATTGTCTGTGGATAAAGAACTAAGCTGATGGGTAAAGATGAACAGGACACAAAGATTTAAGTGGGGTATGACGATTGTTACTGCAATTTACAAATACCAGCCTGTTATCATTGCATCACACAAAATTTAATTGATTTCTGGTTATTTTTTAAATGTATTTGGTTGTATTGTGAAATTCCTCTAGAGAGCCAGAATCTGAAATCCAGACATGACTGTGTGAGAGGATGGTCTGTAAAGACAAGCATATGCCTCTTAACTAGGGCACAGGATTCCTTGGATTCTTCTGGATAAATCCTGGTCTGGTTAAAGCATTGAGAACAGAAATGAAACTACAGTCTACCAAATGATTCTTTTTGGATATCTTTATTTTCATAGACGTATTACCTGAAATAAGAATACACCTGAATGCATCTAACATCAGTTGCATATGAGAAAAGCACAGCATATACTGGCAATATTATACCTGACAAACTGGAGTGACATTACAGCAAAAGCAAACAGAGGAGATACAATAAGAGCCATGATCAAATAATGATGCTTGAGAAGTGTCTATGTGAGAGCATAATCAGTGCTTCTTCACTAACAGATCATGTTCTGGTAAATAAACATAATGAAAGAGAAAGAAAGAAAAAATTCTAAAAAAAAAAAGAAAAAAGTGCAGTTACTTTGTAGAGAGTAAGAAAAACAAGCATGAATATTTGCTGTTGTCTGGCTGGAAAGGTGAGGAAAACCAACTGCTTGAATTCATGATACATTACATCTCTCTACACACACAATTTAGTAGCAACAAAACACCCATTTTCCTTTGTTGTCAGTTTGTATTAAGAAAATATTGTTACTTAGCATAACTTGGCAAAAGGAGCCATATGTGCTATTTCTTTGAGTACATTCACAGGGATAAGGGATAAGAAAATGTGTAATATATTTCCTACATTAAGCTTGTACAACATGCAAACTGTTGTCAGGTCCACAGATTTTGTTTGTATGAGAATACACATATATAAATTATTACATTTTATATAAATCATTTTAAACCATCAAGTTTTTTAAATAATTTTTTGGGACAAAATCAAATTCTCACTTTCTTAATTTCAATGATATTGTATCATAAACAAAAATAATAACATCCTCTAATGTAGTGCCCCCTTCACACACTGACAAAGAGTGCTTTGTCTAGATGCCTCTGCAGACCTTAGCAGTTTCTTTGTTTTTGTGTGTCAGGTCCAGCTTAAAGGAAGAGTCCTGAAGAAAAGTGTTTGGAGATAGGGGACCATACACTGGCCCCAGCTCTGTTGCTACATGTCTATGCAGATGAGAGCTTCAAGCCTGCCTTGAGCAGTCCTACAGCCTGAGCTTCCACAGCCTGATCCTCAGCATCACTGTTCCCAGGTCAGTCTTGCTCACTCTTTACATTTCTCACTCTATAAAAACAATTGTGGTTCCACTGGTGGGTTGACCTCCTGTAACTCAGGGTATGGTTGAGATGCTCAAGGGCAGATAAACGGTACAGGCAAACAAGCTAGGTCACTTAGAACAATATGTAAATACATTGTATATGCTAACAGATTAATTTCCACAGTAACCATTTCTGGAGAAAAGCTGTTACTATAGCTTTGGTAATTGTGGTCACTGTCATCAAAATAAAAAGTTTGATGCAAACACTGGTATTTAAAATATATTTTTCAATGTCAAAATTACACTGTTTTGAAAAGTGATTTGACTTTTTGAACCTTCATATTCTTGTCTAATGTCTTGAGTTGACTTCCTTTTCCCTTTATTAGCCATCTTTATGACATGAAATTAGATTATGTTTAATGAAGATGAGCGGAGAATGACTGTGTGTGTGTGTGTGTGTGTGTGTGTGTCTGAATGTCACACGTCTCTGTGGCTTCCTTTCAGCTGCTCTGTCTCACAGTGATCATCAGTTCTGTTAGTTTTCATAGTGTTTTATTCTCATCATGTGTATAGAACAAGAGGAACCATGTGTAAAACACTATACAGATACTGAAAGGCATCTTGAGAATCTCAAATGGGAATGTAAGAATGAGAATGTAAACTACTTCATAAAGAACCCAGCATTCAACCATCTGTGTAAACAGTTATATGATGAATGGATGATATTATCCATGCTCGCTATTAGAGCAAAGAGTAGCAGTTGTTGTAGTTTGGTAGGCTAACAGTATATGACAACAGTGATATTCCAGACTGCCTTCTGTCAGCTTGTGCCAATACCATGCTTTCAGTTATAAAATCAGGTGTAGCTCTGGAGACTGAAAGTGCATTACAGAAAGAATAGGAAAGGATGGTGACTCTTTGAGGAGCATTAATGCTGTAATGGTGTAATGCTGTCTAAGATCACTAATTAGGTAAAATGTGTCTTCATTTACAAGCTCCAGTGTCTAAAATTTTAAGATGTAGACAAGATGCTGGAAAGTCACGGTATTGTAAAAACAGGGTGCCACTTGGAGAGCAGTCGGATATGAAGGGGGTGAGCAGGTGGAAATAAACTCACTATTGTTGAGGGAAACTCTGTATTGTTAAGGATGGGTCTTGTCATTTGACACTTCCCAGAAACACAGAACAGTAATATAGACCACAGTGATCCCTTAAGAAAGATCACCATCTGGTTCCAGAATTGCATTAAATAACACTCAAGAGTACATGGGACATGTTAAATATTAATTTGTTGGTTATAGTTATACAGTGACAGTGCATTTTGTGGTAAGTATGTTTTTGGAGATTACGTGATACAGTGCAAATTTCCATGTATTTTTTCTTTAATATGAAAATCAATGTAAAAACCATTGTAACCTATTTACCACCTTTTCTCAGTTCACAAGTAGCAGATGATGTTCTACTGCCACCTAGTAAATGAACCAAGCAACAAATATGATGGGTGAGGTTTTTTATTGTAACATCCTAAGAAAAGTATGTCTAGTTACAATACTTTTATAAGGGTTTTATGTTATGTTGTTTTTTCAAGTTTGTTTATTTTGAAATCATGTATACCCTTATGTTCCCATTGTCTTTGGTCTACATGTCTTTGCCTACTTGTTCAAGTCAAGCCGAGTCTAGTTAGTCTTTTTCATAAGACAGTGGGAACATATGGGCTATAAATAAACAGGATAATCAGGGTAACAAGACACACCTAAAGACAATTAGGGTGGGTTAACAAAATAATACAGAGACCATGGATAAGGACTGAAAAATATGATTAAAAAAAAAGACATGACAAAAACAACATAAATCTTCTACAACTTTTACTATTTTATAATTATTGTATTGTATTATCTGTATTAAAAACATTTTTTGAACATTTAAACAGTAGCATAACTGTGTACTTCAACGTTTTACAAATGCTAAATATCTGTTACTGACAAAAATAAAACACTGTTAGCATGTTAGCATTTGTCCACTTAAAGCAGGTAAATTTGGATCAATGTAATAAAGTCTGCGACCAACTTTGGGGGCTTTGCTAATCTTCATTTGGTTTACATCAAGGAACATCTTCATTTTGTAGCTCCTTATACATTTTCTCTGCGCAGAAATGGGAAAGTCATCACTGAAGTCTATTAAAGTCCTAAAATCAACATGCTAATGAAACCTAAAAATATATATACCCTAAAAACAAAAGCAATACCCAAAACAACACTGATGTACAAACTAAATGAAGATTTATCAAATCAGAAAAGGACAAAAGGGAATTTTGTCAGCCCTTGCACTCACTAAATAAACACATGTTAAAAATCTAACAAAAAGTCCCTTGATTAAACAAAAGCAGGCCTTTGTGATTTTTCTGATTTCTGTGAAGCATAAACCAGATTTAAGTAGGCTGTTAGCTCATAGTTTGGGTCGCTATAATAAAGAAAAATCAAAGCAAATAAACCAGCCTGGGTGCTAAGACAGTTGTTGTATAAATTGACCACTAAGGGACACCAGGACTTTTCATTAATTGATGTGGTCAGCTTTAATGTTTTACCCTTTAGACTGTCATGCAATGGGACTATTTAAACTGCAATGAAAGGATCTGATTAGATATTGCATAGGATTTACATATTGCTACTCATGAAGAGTGAGTTTATGCATTTCATCAATGCAATCATAAATTGGTTATCATTTGGAAACGTTGTATATACTGTAAAAAAGAGGGAGATCTGTTTTTCCAAGCAAAAAAAAAACAGATCTGGGTGTCCATGTTACGCTCAGTACTTCGGCACTTTGGTATAGTCCTCTTGATGTACACTCTTACAAAGGCCCAAAGACAGTATCATGCCAAGGAGCTGTAGGTAATGTATATTAGTCAGTGCACTGAGATCAATACAAAAATCTGCTCTATAGAAAACCCACATTACATTTCAGTGACAAACACTCATTCATAATATACACTACAATGTTCTAAGTACTAGAAATACTCATGTCCCCCAAAACAGACAAGACAGAACATACCTCAATGACAGCCACGCCGAGGCAAATTCCAAGAATAACTCCATAATTTGTGAAGAGCCAGCTCTCCACATTCTCCAGGCAGCCCTGATGAAGGCACAAAAACATTTTGTTGTAAGATTACGTAACTGAACCACATCTGTTAGCAAAGCCACAATAAACAAAAATTGCTAGTGGGTGACCGATTTTTTTCTGATACATTATACAGGGTCAGCATTTCCATATACCATCTCATAGACGGGCCAGTCATTAGATGCGGCCTCACAGAAGCCACTGTCTTGAATATTAGAAGGTGGGAGAGAAGTATTGTGGCAGGAACATGGGTACAACATCAATGAACTGTTCTTCATCACATGGTTTGCGTCCCAATCCATACGTCCATACCAGCCACAACACTGCATCTGAGACACGAAGGGAAGCAACGATGACATAAAGAGTTATATATACTTGGCTTGACTATAAACCAAAGTTATTAAACCCTCCAGCCCACAACCATTTATGATAGGCTCTTTAATGTCTCATGAAAATGTTTGTAGTAACTTAATATAGTGACCATTTACTATTTTTAGCCAAGACACTGTGTAATATTTTCAGATGTCATTGACGTGGTTTGTGTTGAACTTAACACAACAGTTTAAAAAACAATTTGGCAACTCAAAAAAAACCTAAAAAAATCCCTAAGGGCAACAGACCTTAGCCAACAAGCACTTTTACATTCCAGAGCTGAAACCTCAGAAATAGGAAACATAATTAACGTGCTTTCAAAGAAATACACTGAAGTCTGAGATATTGTTGAGTTCAACTCACTGTTCTCTGGAGGTAGTCCCATGCCTGCTCAGTGGTTCTGTTCTGTCCAGGGTAATTGACCATGATTTTGTTCACAATTTCAGATGTCTCCTTCCTTAGCTGAAATGAGAGTTTAAAGGGTCAGTGAATTATTTTTCTAGCCCCAGGTATTTGACCTGACAATCACTTCTCTGAGTGAGGAAATAGTTATCAAGCTACTAAGCATGAGTTGTGTAGCTTTCCTGTAGCTCAGTGGTTAAAGCATGGTGTTAACAACGCCAAGGTCATGGGTTCTATCCCAGGGATTGCACATACTCAATGTATAGTTATCAATGTGTAGTATAATGCAATGTAAGTCGCTTTGGATAAAAGCGTCTGCCAAATACCTAAATAAATGAGTTTAGCCATGCTTTAAACATGTTTGTCACATCCCACACAGGTCATTTTTTCCCTGGAAATAAAGGTCTGAGAAAAGAAGACTATATAGTATAATATAAAGTACTGGACCATTTGTATTGGATAGCTTCCAACTGGAAGTTAACAGTTTGCAGTTTTGTCCAAAATGTTTAACAGAAAGGTCAAAAAGACAACATCAACAATCTGCTCCAAATGCTTTATAATTAACTGTCTATCCTGCTCAGATGCTTACTATCATGTCCTCACAAATACTTGCTGTTATCTGACTCAAGTGAAGTTTCTGTGTGTGTGTGTTCGAGTTTCAGTCCTTATCCTGTGTCTACTGATTGATGTCATGTGGTTCTTTCTCATGGGTCATTACAATGAAGGTCTACCTAACAATAGCAATCCTCTGGAGCCCTGCAAAGGAATCTCAGTGTATTTTATTATCTGTACAATAGGGGGCAGTGTCTTTTCATTTTCAGCCAATGATTCTCTTTTATGCTGTTCCACAAATTCAAACAAAACCTTCACAGTGAATGTCAGAGGAAAAAGGAACACATAGAGGTTTGTCCTCACAACTTAGTCCAAAACGTTTTATAAGCAAAGCATATGTGATCCATAGGTGTCTTGCCCCCTAAATGTGATGCCAGGCTTATAAACTATATTGCCAAAAGTATTTGCTTATCTGCCTTAAGACTCTTATGAACTTAAGTGACATCCCATTGTAAATCCATAGGGTTTAATACGACGTCGACCCACCCTTTGCAGCTATAACCGCTTCAACTTTTCTGGGAAGGCTTTCCACAAGGTTTAGGAGTGTGTTTATAGGATTTTTTGACCATTTTTGCAGAAGCGCATTTGTGAGGTCAGACACTGATGTTGGACGAGAAGGCCTGGCTCGCAGTCTTCGTTCTAATTCATCCCAAAGGTGTTCTATCGGATTGAGGTCAGGACTCTGTGCAGGCCAGTCAAGTTCTTCCACACCAAACCCGCTCATTCATGTCTTTATGGACCTTGCTTTGTGCACTGGTGCGCAGTCATGTTGAAACAGGAAGGGGCCATCCCCAAACTGTTCCCACAAAGTTGGGAGCATGGAATTGTCCAAAATCTCTTGGTATGCTAAAGCATTCAGAGTTCCTTTCACTAAGGAACTAAGGGGCCAAGCCCAGCTTCTGAAACACAGCCCCACACCATAATCCCCCCTCCACCAAACTTCACAGTTGGCACAAAGCAGTCAGACAAGTACAGTTCTCCTGGCAACCACCAAAGCCAGAATGTCACTCCAGAGAATGCGTCTCCACTGCTCTAGAGTCCAGTGGTGGCGTGCTTTACACCACTGCAATGCAGCTGCTCGGCCATGGAAACCCATTCCATGAGGCTCTCTACACACTGTTCTTGAGCTAATCTGAAGGCCACATGAACTTTGAAGGTCTGTAGCAATTGACTCTGCAGAAAGTTGGCGACCTCTGCGCACTATGTGCCTCAGTATTCGCTGACCCCGCTCTGTCATTTTACGTGGCCTACCACTTTGTGGTGTGGAATATTTAGTAGTGAGGAAATTTCACGACTGGACTTGTTGCACAGGTGGCATCCTATCACAGTACCACGCTGGAATTTATTGAGAATTCACAAATGTTTGTAGAAGCAGTCTGCATGCCTAGGTGCTTCATTTTATACACCTATGGCCATGAAAGTTATTGGAACACCTGAATTCAATAATTTGCATGTGTGAGTGAATACTTTTGGCAATATAGTTTATGTCAGTCACATTAGGGTGTTAAAAATTAGGGCCACATCACTCACCACATCACGCTGGAAGTAGATGAGAATGGAAGCAGCCACTTGTGCAAGGAGGATTAGCAATAGACAGGTGAAGTACTGTGGTGAAGACAAATTAGACAGAAACAGAGGCTTCAGATGTGCACACCCACCACATAGTATGCCAGCCTTACACATATTTCACAGTCAGCACATATGCACAACAGACACGCAACAGCTGTCTCAGTCCAGTCTACTCAGGTCAAAAACACACTGCACAGTTTTAAATTTCCAATGACACTCATGCTAATATGGATGGCAGAAGTTCCTTTTTAGATTTTCATTAAAAATATGTGAATTGCAAGATTAACAGAAAACAAATTCCATGTAAACACAATGGATAGAGGTAGCAGCAGGAACAATCTGAAGGTGAGAATTTACATTTGAAGGCAAATGGCAAGCGTGCTGTGCATTATGTGCAGTAGGCTGAGGTTTTAAATGGTGTTATAGTTCTAAGGTCATAATACAGAGTGTAATATTGCTTTAAGAGCATTAGCCTTGGTGTTTCTGGTGTTGAAATTGTTCTGTTTTAGGGTACGGATGGTCTGGGGGTCTTTCCTATTCTAAGATAGGGGCTAGGGACTGGATTAGGTAAGAGGCTACAGTTTGCACTGTCAATAAATGTCCTCACTAAGATATAGCTGTACAAATGTGTGTGTCTCACCAATCCAAGCAAACACCGGATTTCATAGATGGCCCCCATACATCCCAGAAATCCCAGAATCATTGAGAATGAGCCGACACCAATCAGAATACAGGAACCCACCTTCAGGACCATGGACGAATCTTCTGTGAGAAACAAAAACATAATTTTCATATAATTTTATATACTTTTCGTGTCATTTTTGTGTTAAAATCTTTCCTTATGCCAGCTTAATGCACACAGACAGATATAAGACATCCTAGGTTACCTTTTCTAAAATGTGGCTTATTGTTAGAATGAAAATGTCAACATTGCCTGGATGTGGTACGCCTGAATGAGTAGTGTTAAGAAAACTTGTCATTATTTTTGCAAATTCTTTTGGTGACAGAACTACACACAGCAGTTATAATGAGCAATGATTCAATAAAATATTTATATTTTCTTCTCAGTTAATAAACAACATATGATTTTATTTATATCACTGGTTTTAATCACTTGTCTGGGTTAGGCTCATGCCAAATGCTCGAAGCCAGTAAATACAGTCTTGCTCTGTCATTGAATTTGATTTGTGTAATACCGGCTTTAGCATGGCAGGCATTTCTTGCGATCTTCACTGTAGTTGTGATGCCCTGTAAAGAAGAGATTTCATATTGTGCTCTGGTCCTGCTTAAGTCAGATTCATGCATGAATGAGAAAGACTGAGAAACATAACGTCCAGCCTCAAAATATCTTGATGGATCCCCAGCAAAAACAACATTAGCACAGACAGCATCGCAAACAATACTGCAGTGTTCAGCAGAGCCCTGTGGGGCTGTCTGTGTGATTGTATGACAGTGGGTGCTGTTGACACAGTGGCCCATCATGTGACCTGATGTAATCATTACGAAACCAAGCTCTTATCATCAGGGTTATAATCAGGCTTGGAATGGTCATCCCATCTGGTGATGACAGGGTTGACCCCTCAGTTCTGGTGATTACTAGTTCTACTTTCTAGATGTAACAGAATGGGTTTCACAGTTCACAAACTGATTCTCTAAGTCTTCTTAATTTAAGCGATTAAACAATTTAAATGTTACTAATTACGAGAGAGATGTATAAAGAGAAGCCTGCTGTCTATGGTTGGAAACTGGAGGGTGAGGAATGTTTGATCTTCTTTAGTCACCGCTAAGCTAATAAATTCAGTATTCAATAACACATTGTGGAGCGAGTCTGCACTGGAATCTTTTTAGCCAATTGTGTTCATTGGGAATTCTGTGAGTCAGACGCACAGCTTTTAGTTGTTCTGAAATGTTTGACTTAACTATTAGTAAACAGCTGTAATTAGATTTTTTAAAATGGCTGTAAATAGTAAAGTTTTTTTTGTGCCATGTGGTAAATATATAAATTCTTGTTGCCATAACAATTCCAAAAACAATAGTCAAATAAAAAAAGAGGCTTTTTCTCCTCTGTAAAGCAAATGCTTTTATCCTCTGTACTCCATACAAACAACGTTCAAAGCACTCAGCTAAAAAAAAACAACAAGAACAATCATCTTAACAATGATCCTGTTTCAATTATGTTGCCCAATGCGATCCTCAAAACTGGACCCTGCCATTGTAAATATAAGAACACAAACACTCTAGGAATCAGTGAGCCAGCAAAGGCCACTGGCATCTAGATTAGAAAAACAATGATACTCTGCAATGTTTTTTTATTATGATGGAAAAGGAGGGTCCACACTGTTTGCATGGCTGGAGTGTCAACAGACACTTTTCACTGCTGGAATGCATCAAGTAAATGAAATACAACAGGGTTAAGACCACTCAAAATTAAGACAAAGAGACAGAGAACATAAATAGATAAATAGCCAGAAGATAAATAGTCTGTTTCTCTTTCAATATATAGATACACCACCAGTGCTAATTTGTGCTGATGTGGTCGAGTAGTAGTAGTAGTAGAGCTTTATTGTCATCCCGCTACATGTGTGGACATACAGTGGAACGAAATGTCGTTTCTCACAGGACCACAGTGGTACATAAATGAACATAAATATAAACCTACAACAATAGACATATAAGCAATTTTTAAAACCTATACATAGCTAACTTACAGAAGCGGTAATCTAACTATACATACAAACAGTTGGCTATACACATAACCTAAAACAGACTATATAACAGTTGACTTACACATAACCTAAGACAGACTATACAAATACTTTTCATAATACTGTACAATGTTGTGCAAGGTATTGTTCAAAAGAGGTATTTGAGGTTAAGAAACAAGTAGTGCAATATGATTTGTAGTACATTCACAAGTAAACATTTGTGTTATCTTATTGAGTCCTTGTAACATGGAGTGTTAATAATAAAGTGTCTGGTGCATATAGAGAGAAGAGTGCGTTTTTCTCCAGGTGGTTTGTTCAGCCCACTTCACCTGTGTGTAGCACACTCAGAATTGCACAATGTTTTGAGGTTTTCAAAAAATTTTATGTGCTGCATGCTCCAGAATGGAGGGGAGAGGGGCACCAATGATCTTTGCAGCTGTGTTCACTGCTACCCCGTTCCAGACAGTGATGCAGCTGATCAACACACTTTCAATGGCTCCCCTGTAGAATGTGGTGGGGATGGGTAGAGGGAGACTTGCCCTTTTCAGCCGGCAAAGAAAGTGTAGGCACCGTTGTGCCTTCTTGGAGAGTGACATGGTGTTGGTGGTCCAGGTGAGATCCTCTGTGATGTTCACCGCCAGGAATTTGGTGCTGTTGACTCTCCACAGTCGAGCTGTCGATGGTCAGTGGGGGATGGTCAATGGAAGTCTGTCACTGAAGTCTATCACAACCTCCTTTGTCTTACTCACATTGAGGTACAGGTTGTTAGTGCCACACCATTCATTGTTTCATCGTTGTTGCTGATGAGACCCACCACTGTCGTGTCATTAGCAAACTCGATGATGTGGTTGGAGCTGAACTTAGCAGTGCAGTTGTAGGTCAGCTGTGTGAAAAGCAGCGGGCTAAGCACACAGCCTTGTGGGGCACCTGTGCTCAGTGTGGTAGTGCTCGAGGTGGTGCGGCCACCAGTTAAAAAGTCCAGGATCCAATTACAGAGGGAGGTGTTAAGGCCCAGCAGGTTTAGTTTATTTATGAGCTGTTGTGAGATTATTGTGTTAAATGCTGAGCTGAAGTCAATGAACAGCATTCTAACATAGGAGTCTTCATTTTGTAGGTGGGTAAGAGCCAGGTGGAGGGTGAAAGAAATTGCATCATCCGTAGAGCGGTTTGGACAGTATGCAAACTGGAGCGGATCGAGTGTGTTGGGGAGGCAGGTTTTGATATTGTGCATGACTAACCTCTCAAAGCACAGTCTTTGGGACCCGGATTATCCGCTGCGCCATCTTGGATCTAGAGGTTGAACCCGAGCAGTGACATGATGCATGCTAATGAGGATGCTGCTAAAAGAGTCTTGCATGGCAGTGAGGGAGTACCTGCAGACTTCCTCAGACATGCTATGTCACACACAGTGCCACACGGCTCAAGCTCAAGGCTGGAACTCTATAGATCTATACTCTATAACTCTATAGAGCTTGTATTTTCGGCCTGCTCTGCAACATCTGTAGACCCAGTGACCTGGAGCTGCCTACAATGGCCTCTGGGATGAAAAACAGATCAGAGGCAAGCAGTTGTGTGGGGGAGGGGTGATAAAAAATACAGACCCCATCATAGATGATCCAGCTCAAAGCCTGAATCATAAGGTTTGTGATGAGACTAGCAGTGATCATAAAACAAAAGCGAACCCGAGAAAGATACCACTGTAAACACAAGCGACCAACTAGCAGTACAAAAACTCCATTTAGGGGCAATAATTAATGAAATTAATGAAAGTACAATCAATTTGTAACCATCCTAGAAAACACAGCCGAAAGAATAGATATAGTTTATTAGATGCATAATTTTTCTGCTGAAAGAACATTCAGGTAAATGATGTTTTTTTTAAGCTTTTTAAGCTTTTGCTATGATTGCTTTTGCCTGATCTTATGGAGACAGGTACATGAAGACACTTACGTAACACAGCAATGAAGCTCTGATTGTCTAAGAGGATCCACAGTCCAAATCCCATTACCATAGATCCGAAGATCTGTAGAAAAGACATAAGGAGAGAGAGAGTAGAGAATCAATCATGCAGTACAGGACATGAGGGGAAACATGGGCCCACATTTCAATTTACAAGCAGCAACTTGTCCGCTCCAAATCTCTTGGACAGAGCTAAAGATGGAAACTTTTTCCATTAAAAACTGTAAGTTTAGAGCAGTAAAGTGCTGTGTAATGTGACAAACCTCTCCGGGCTGATCAGCATCGCCCTGGCAACCGACACACCGCACCTGCACCAGCTCATCACCGGTGGACCGGTCACAGCTGGACCGCATCACCTCACGGCTTTCTAAAGCCGCCAGCTCTCGCCCTCGCAAGAACTGAGCCTGGAGGTAATGCTGTACTCTAACGTTGTTAATCCTGTGTTGCAGAGAGCGAGTGACCGACCAGCTGTCTTGGGGAGCACGCACGGGCACCCACTCTCACCGCCACAAGGGACACACAGAGCACGGATTGTACCAGCCTCACCAGCCGCACCAACCACACCGGCTGCTACACTGCACACTTTATGTAATAAACCCACCCTCCGGGGTCTTTTGTCACCAGCCTGCCTTGTTGCGTGATTCCTCACCCGTGCCAGTATGTATGTCCTTGTTTCCTTGTGGAACAAGGAAACTAATCCTGTCGGAAGGTCTGAACTATTCACTGATGGGATTCCAGATTCTTTCTCCTTTCCTCTCAGTAAACATCTGGGACTGATTGAGCCGTGCCTCTGCGTGGCAGCAGCAGGAGAGGAGGGGAAGCACAGTGAAGCTAGCATCAGTTTAATATGAACTGAACCCATTCTAAACAAATTCAGAAAAGCTCCCATCTACTCCTTATCGCACGGTCTCAGCCAATGCCACTGTGCCATAATGCATTAAACTGCAGTTGTCTGAACCTATTTCCCCTCTGTGTATACAATCTATGGCAGGGTGAGAGAAGACCCTTTTTTCTTAATGTTGCTGTCATCTGTTAAACTTCCATAAGGGTAAAGTCTGCCATTTCTGCACCATTAGCAGAACTGCAGTTTGTTGTGGCTCTATCAAAACATTTCTCTGTTTGTTTTAGCATACTGACCAGCATGACATGTCATAATTTGGGGAAAACCAATCTGCTTTTGTGTTTATGAACTTTAAATCATTAATTTTGCAAATCCTTTTATTTATTCAGCAAAAATTACATACTTAAATAAGGAGTTACAATAATGTACATTAGAGTATTTGTGCAAGCGGTAAATAATGTTACAAATGGAACTAATTGTTCAGCTCTTTCTCTACTGTCTGAGTCTGAGCACACAGACAGGCAAGACAGAGAATACATTTGGATCAGCACTTTTTTTTTACATGGAACAATCCCAAAATGACAAGCAAGAGCAGTCTGTTACTGTCTTTAATTAGGAAGTGTAAACTGTTCAGGAAACAAATGGCAAACACATTATCTTGATGGTAATTACGAGTGCATTCTTGTAGCAAGACTGCAATAAAATACCTACATCTGAAACGCATTAGACATTAAACTTTGGCATTGACTTTGGCAATACAGCATTGACTTATTTATAGAAAGGTTAGGATATCACAAATTCAGAGAGTATCAGTTTTGTACTACATTAGGTACATTAGGATATGGGTTATGAGTGAGCTAAAGGCATACATTCCTGTGTTCCTGTGTAGATCAACTGGTAGAGCATTGCATTGCCAATTGTGGGTTTGATTTCCAGGGAACACACATACTGATCAAATGCATAGCTTGAATGTACTGTAAGTCGCTTTATGTAAAAGCCGAATGCATAAATGTAAATAAATTATAAAAAAAAACTGGCTGGAGAGGAAAAAAGCAAAATCTGTTCTAGGAACATGTGAAATCCTTTTTAGAGCAATATGTTTATGCCAAATACAGGACTAATGCTTAGCTGTTGGTTTTACTGTTGGTTCTTAAAATTAAACGTTTGCACATTAGTCTTAATCTAGTAAATAAACACAAGGTAAATATGATATGATCTATCTGTCTTAATCTTATTTATTTACCTAAATGAATCATCACTTGTTCTTTAAAAGTTAGAAGAGAGACTTACAAAGAATATTAAGTTGAAGAGAAACAGGAAGTACTTGGTGGCAGTAATGCATCCTTTCCCCATTTTTATGACCCTGTAAAGACCCAAAAACAGAGAAACAACAGTAAATTAAGGATCATCTTATATCAGATTTATGGACATAATACAAATTAAAAAAGCAAATGGGTCAGATAACAGTGATTGAATCTGAGAGACTTACATATGGCTCTTACACGATTACAATAAAATAGCTTTATTTAATTTCTCTTTAATACGGGATTAAAGGGTTTTGATTGGATTAGTAATGTGAACTAAACAACACATTATACAGCTACTATCAAACACAAAAACTATATCTCTGATAAAGCTAAAATATTAAATATAGCATCCCCCTGTATTTAAACACATGCTGTGTTCACCAGATAAATCTATAAAATAAACAGCATTGATTTCCACAGGATAGTTTAATACTCTCCTCTGGACTGTGTCACAGCTGCTACCACACTTTTAGATAATGACCCATATTCTGTCATTAATAGGTTTGAATATTATAGTGTAAAATAGAGAGATAGAACAAAAGATACAGATACAAAACAAAACACAGCACAGATTTGTCCACAAATGGACAGGACTGTTGCACTATTGCAGAAGACACTTTAAGACAAACAAAAGAGCATATTTAAAACTTAAAGTGCAAATGAATGGATGGACTTTCATGCCATCACTCAGAGATACCACACTTTAGAGATACTACATCTAAAGAACCACAACAACACAAAGCAAATATTATACAGAGCTAAAAGTTATATCACACCGGAGGTTTCAAACGCAGACCATATTAGCAGCAGAGCACTTTATAGGCTCCAAGATTTACATAGGGTCTGAGGATTAATTAAAGATTCTTTTCCACACACCTTATTAAACAACTTTCAACCTTGTATGGACACAGGTAAATGTTTGATTAAAAAAGAGACAGCACAATCCATTACTCATATGTCTGGCTACAGAGTTTTTAAAACCTCACTTGCAAACTCTGATAAACTTCTTCTTTTTAATCAGTTTGTGAAGAACTAACCTTAGGAGACATGAGAAACTAAAGCCATTACCATTTTAAATGCGTAAAAAAAGTTTACCTTGTTACTTTTTATTATAGTTTCAGAGAAATAATTTCAGAGCTGCTGAGCAGAGGCCCACCAGCCCAATTAAAAATCTCTCATATCGTTCTGCCATGAGAGATCTTAATTTTTTTATTATTCAGACTTTGATAGATCTCATGAGAAAAAAGTCCACGGGCTAAAATTACCTGCACTTTCTTGGTCAATTAAGGACTCATTTGTCCCTCTCACACTAAATGCTAGTGCACTTGTTATACACAAGTTAAGACACAACAAACAAAAAGGACCATAAAGAAATTTAGCCTTGATAAGAGCACAGTTGTGTGCTTGTGATCAGAGTCAGCATTGAGCTGATATGCTACATATGAAGGTCATGGCTGTTACGTCTACATTAGGAGAGCCAACACACGCATAATTTTAGGGGTGACAGTTTATCAGTAGTATTTTGTTGCATCTTTAATCTTCTTTTATTCAAACCTGCCTTAGCAAGAACAACAGCAGAGCTGAATATGATCATAGCAAAACATTGAGCAAGTATTAGAATTACATATCGTTCTATAGAACTATAATTATAGAAGGCTTTAGTATCCTAAACACAATTTCTCTCTCTCTCTCTCCCTCTGTGTGTGTGTGTGTGTGTATGTATGTATATAATAGGTAAAAAAAAAACAAAGGCCCAGATTCACAATCAACCTTATGACAGGACCTCACTCTGACTGGAGGTGCTTCATTTTTTATCTATAGGATCAACTCCAGTCCTCCACATATTTTTTGTACATGTTGTTGGTGATGGTACTCATATGGTGTAATTTTCAATGTTCTTTCCGCTTATTAATTTTCAGATTGCTTAGGACTTTCATATTATTACCATGTGACAGAGAGCTTTGGGGATATGCATCACAGAACCTTCAATTTCCAATTTAAAGTAAAGATTTCTTCTGGTGATTTCTTCTGTCTAATGTCTGTGTTTTCATTGTAAGTTTTAATATTTTGCTTGTACTGTTGTACTGACAAGCACACAGACACACATTTGAGTAATATTATACAAGCAAGGATTTTTGCCTGCCAAAAAATTCTGCATAAAGATGTGATGCCACATAAAAGACAGGCTAAATCGTGTCTGCTCTGACGCACCTCAGTCCCTTGTATCAAAGTATAGACTTTATTCACAGTAGAGTCACCTTTGATATTTAATGAGAATGAAAGTGAGCCTGTAAGGGATGGACATAGGGAATATACATCTTAGATTATTCTGCTGATAAAACACTGCATAAATATCTCTTCAATAAATTTCAGTAGATATACTTTAGGCAACATGAGCTTTGGAAAATATAATTAGAACTTTGTATAGTTATTTACAGCAGATACCATTGAAAACCTTATCCCACACAGTCTATTCCTCACAGCCTTGTTTTTATACCTGTCATGGCACTGCTCTGAATAAGATCTACATCTAGCATTTAGCAGACACGTTTAACCAAAGCGACGAGAGCATTACACATTTTGTCCTAAGAACCAACAAGCCGAGTCTACAAGCTACATTTACAAGTGGATATTGTACTCTGTTACTAGAGAAAGGATGACATTTTTATTTTGTAGGAAAGAGAGTTAGAGCATTAGGGTTTGGTTAGGTGTCTGCGAAATAGGTGTGTTTTGAGTTGTTTTTTTAAAGGTAGTTATGGTCTTAGCAGCTCGGGTGGAGGTTGGGTGTTTATTTCATCACAAAGGAACAGAGTAGGTGAAAGTTTTAGAGTGTGATCTGGTACCTCGTTGTGGGGGAACGAGTAGTCAGTGGAGTAAGGTCAGTAGGGGTGTGACTATTTTTGGTTGACTGTAGACCAATCTTGCTGCAGAATTTCATTTGCAGGGATTTAGAGGTTGATGTATTGGCTGAAAGGCCAGCCAGAAGGGCGTTGCAGTAATTCAGCCTTGATATTACCAGTGCTTGGACTAGAAGCTGTGTTGCGTGCTCAGACAGGAAAGATCTGATTTTCCTGATGTTGTAGAGCACAAACTTGCATGACCGAGAGATGGTTGCAATGTGCGAAGTGAATATCAACTGGTCATCAAACGCCACCCCAAGGTCTCTAACTGACCGAGTAGGTGTGAGAGTGGATGGACCATGTTGAACTTGTTAAATTGAAGGTGCCATTTTTTCATCCAGGCTGAGATGTCTAAAAGGCAAGCAGAGATCTGTGCAGCAATGGTGGGGTCATCCGGCTAAAATGGAGAGTAAAGCTGTGTGTCTCTGCGTAGCAGTGGTATGAGAAGCCATGTGCTTTAATGACTGCGCTTAGAGAAGCTGTGCATATTGAGAAGAGAATAGGAGCAAGAACTGATCCCTGTGGGACCCCTTCCAGTGGACTCCCCACCTCTCTATGATACCTTGAAGGATCTGTCTGCGAGATATGAGCCCAGAGATGCCCAGGTTGGAGAGTGAGGATAACAGAATCTGGTGGTTCACTGTGTCAAAAGCAGCAGGGAGGTCAAGAAGGAGTAGGACAGATGACATGGAGTTGGCTCTTGCCTGCCGTAGGCTTTCAACCATGGACAGGAGGGCAGTCTCTGTGGAATGTCATTTTTGAAGCTGGACTGTTGGCTGTCAAGTAGGTTGTTCTGTGTGAGATAAGACGACAGCTGATTAAAGACAACCTTTTCAAGGACCTTTGAGAGGAAAGGTAGGAGTAAAACTGGTCTATAGTTACTGACCACTAAGGTGGGGACATTTCCTGTAGAGAGTGACATGTTCAGGATATGTGTGAGTTCGGAAAGGAGTGATGGAGAGATTGCTTGTAATAGATGTGAAGTGATAGGATCAAGGTGGCAGGACGGTTGGACAGGATAATTTTGGAGACTTCTATGTCAGAGAAAGGGGAGAAGGAGGAGAGTATTGGATGGTCTGGAGGTAAAGGGGGGTTAGAGATCAGGGATGCAGTGGGGGGAGGGACTAAGGACAGATGAGAAAGTTGAGAACAGTTCATGGCTGTTAGACATGTTGCTGATCTTATTTTGAAAGTAGATAGCTTTGGCAGTGGAGACGTTTTCAGAAAAAGAGGAAAAGAGAGAATGACACATTGAGATTGGTGGGGTCTTTTGATTTGCGGCATTTTCTCTCCATAGCTACAGAGGGTCTCGCAGAGCCAGGGGCTGGAGGGTGTTGCACGTGTTGGCCTGGAGGTTAGAGGGCAGATGCATCAAGACAGGATGTTAAGGTTGTGCAAAAAGTAACAGTTGCTGCCTCAGCACTGAGTGATGAGAACTGGGTTATTGGGGGAGGGAAGTGGAGACCATTGATACAAACTGAGTGGGTGAGAGTGAGCGGACGAAAGAGGACGAAAAGAGACTGGGGTGGGTAGTGAGTATGGAGAAAGGCTAACTGAATTGTATGAAGAAATGGTCAGACACATGTAGAGGTGTGACAAGGACATTATCTGTGGTGCAGTTACGGGTGAAGATCAGGTCTACTTGTTTCCCTGCTTTGTGGGTGGGAGTGTTCGTTTGTAGGAGGTCAAATGAGGATAGAAGAACTAAGAAGTCCACGGCTTGGGGGCTGTCTAGGTGTATGTTAAAGTCACCAAAAACTACCATTGGGGTGCCATTTTCTGGAAAAGATGATAGCAGCATGTCTACATATACAAGTACATAGTGAAACGAAACAACGTTTCTCCAGACTTAGGTGCTACATAAGACAAACACTGAACAAACACTGAACATCAGACATACAAGGACTACATAATTTAAACATAATATATACATAAAGTGCACAAGCACAAGACAGTACAAAGACTATTAGGGCAGACTATGAGCATATTAGGTCCCAGTGCAGCGTTGACCAGTACATAGTTCTGTAAGAAAAAGTAAACCTGGTGACAGTAACAGCTGTAAACAAATGTAAGCATAAGTGTTAACAAGAAACATACCAGATGTGCAAAAAGACTTGTAGTGGAAAAGAACTGTAGAGAGGAATGCCCAGTTGTGTGCATATATAAGTTTGTGTGTGTGATCCTTCAGTCCAGTTACTGACTATTGAGCAGCCTGATGGCATGGGGGAAAAAGCTATTGCACAGTCTGGTTGTGAGGGACCGCATGCAACGGTACCGTCTGCCAGACGGTAGGAGGGTAAAGTGTGCATGGGAGGGGTGTGTGGAGTCATCCACAATGCTGGTGGCTTTGCCGATGCAGCGTGAGGTGTAAGTATCCGTGATGGAGGAAAGAGAGACCCCAATGATCTTCTCAGCTGCCCTCACTACCCGCTGAAGGGTCTTGCTGGTCCCTCTGTAGAGCGTGGTGAGGATGGGGGGTAGGATATGTGCTTTCCTCAGTCTTTTTAGAAAGTATAGGCGCTGCTGGGCTTTCTTCGTTATGGAGCTGGTGTTGAACGACCAGCTGAAGTTCTCCACCAGGTGAACACCAAGGAACTTTGTGCTCTTGACAATCTCCACAGAGGAGCCATCGATGTTTACCGGAGAGTGGTCGTGGTGTGCTCTTCTGAAGTCAACAACCATCTCTGTATTTATGTCCATGTTCAGAGACAGGTTGTTGGCTCTGCACCAGTCCGTTAGCCGCTGCACCTCCTCTCTGTTTGCTGACTCGTCGTTTTTGCTGATGAGACCCATCACGGTTGTGTCATCGGCAAACTTGATGATGTGATTCAAGCTGTGCATTGCTACACAGTTGTGAGTCAGCAGAGTGAACAGCAATGGGCTGAGCACACAACCCTGAGAGGTTCCAGTGCTCAGTGTGGTGGTGTCAGAGGTGCTGTTCCCAATCCGGACTGACTGAGGTCTCCCAGTCAGGAAGTCCAGGATCCAGTTGCAGAAGGAGGTGTTCAGGCCCAGCAGGTTTAGCTTTCTAATCAGGTGCTGGGGAATGATTGTGTTGAATGCTGAAATGAAGTCTATGAACAGCATTCGAACATATGTGTCTTTATTGTCCAGGTGGGTGAGGGCCAGGTGGAGGGTGGTGGTATAGAGAGGGGGGCAGCAGGGTCTTTATGTGCCTCATGACAAGCCTCTATGTAGCATCTTCAACACAACAACTGTGGTTAGACACAGCACCTGATCATTAAGAGGAGGGGTGGTCTTCCTCGCCGTCACGCCATTCTGTGCCTCGAACCGAGCGTAGAAGTTGTTCAGCGCACCGGGGAGGGAGGCATCACTGTCACAGACAGGTGATGTTGTCCTGTTGTATATATAGTGTTATCAATGATATTTTCCACTGTATCAGAGCGCTGTTTCTGTTTCTGTCTTGGGGGGGGCTGTCATGAAACTCAAAACTCATGGCTGAAAAGATTATCGCTACCAAAATGAACCACAACTACAACAGCCGCAGTGCAAAATCGTCTATCATTTTACATTGGGCTGAGTGGTCACATTACTAAGTCACATGACTAAAAATGCATCCTAATTTTTGAAAGCCTCCATTTTCACAGTCCACACTACAATGCGAAAAAGGCATTTTCAAAATTGATCCACTTTAGTTCACACCTCGCTTTGTGGCAGCCCTCCCCCACACTCCCAGAAACAGGGCCAGCTTTTATTTCCCACCACAACAATGGCAGCTTTCAGTCACACTTTTCAAACCCAACAAAGGGAGAAACGCCACACACTCAGAAGCCTACTGTAGCCATCAAGTTAGCACACAAGACCAAAGACGCCCGTATTAAGATGGCAACCTTAAAATCCAAAGTGAACCTACACCAGTTCACAGACTGTTATGGAACCAATGCTTAAAAAAATGGCACAGACATCAAGCAAAATAAGCATCAAGTGTACATGAGTACTTCATATACATCTGAGCATGAATAAGGCATAAAGGATTCATCAGCTAATCGACTGCTAAAGCTTTCCAGTCTTTGTAATTTAAGGGGTGCTCTGAAGAGGTGCAGAGTGTTTCCTCTTGAGAGAATAAATAAGTCTCGCTCCTGTCACGTCACAACCAGTCTAGGGTTGGAGGGCCACACAAAGTGTCAAGAATAATAAAAAAAAAACATCTGATCCCTCTCTCCTGTCCCAGTTTACAAGCAAGGATTTATTCTTAATGGAAGATATGGAATATCTTGCCAAAATAACAAACAAACAAAGCTAACTAGGGGGTTTAAAGCTCTAAATTAATGAGCTTTAAATTAATGAGTTCTAAATTAATGAGCTAAATTAAAAAAATGCTATCTCTGACCAAGATGGCGGCGCGTGCACAACGTGAGGCTCAGCGTCTCTTCAGATTTTGTAAAATAGCATTGTTATTCCTGCTCATTTTGGGTCTGTTCGTTCATAACAGCATTGCTTTTACATCATACACCCGACAAGAGCTCTTGGACATCAGCTCATTCAACTACAGATGTTTTATTAATGATCTTCGACTTATCCCCGAAATACTAAGAACAACCGAAGCTTCACAGGCTATTCGGCCGGCCGGAAATGCTCACAGGCGGCGCAGAGACCGTAAACAAAGGCGGGGTAAACGCGGAGGGCAAAGGGCTAAGCTAAGGCTAACACCACACCGGCTTTCTCTACCCAGCATTTTTCTTGCTAATGTGCGGTCTCTGGTGAACAAAATGGATGAGTTACGACTCCGG